>ML840227.1:23843-36102 GCA_009831015.1 Picea engelmannii | reverse complement strand
TTGTAATTTTTTGGCCATTTTGCATAGTTTTGACCCTTTTGTTGTGCTGTGGAGTTAATCCTTGTGCCATGAACGACTGTTTTTCTGTGCTGACGATGCAGAGTTCTTGTCGCCCTGTGCGGACGAAATTTCAGTGATAACACCCAAAGTAGAAGAAACGAGAGTCCCAACTCCAGGAAGAAAAGAAGCACGCAGATACAGTACAGGCACAACTCAAGCTCTTGTCACCCATCGAGAGGATGAAGAGATCCCAGGAATAGTGCACTGCCCAGCAACTCATTCTTACCATGCAGAACAGAGTGACGGAAGTCACCCAGAAATTCAAGCCGAGCCAGGAAGCGACCAACCTATTGCTTGAAGAAATTGAAGGCCAGGGGACACTACTAGAACAAGTAGTTGTCACAGTCGAGAAGCAACTGGAAGGACCTATCAACGAAGTGGTTTTTCAGGAATTCGTTGAGAAAGAAGCAGTAGCACAGAGACAAGTTGAAGTATCTCAAGCCAATATCGAGACCTTTGAGGCAAAGTTACCTAGACCTGAGTGACTCGGGACGAGTCATAGATGAGTGTTGGGGGCCTATTGGCCCTTGAACAAGTTTTGAGGAACACTTGGTCATATTTGACCATTTTTGGGACTTCGACAGCTTGTCAAAGATGGAGCGCAATGCGAAGTGGAAATCGTGGAAGCTAGACCCTTTTTGGGTCCCTTTTGGGTTTTTAGGGATAATGTAATGGGATTGGGATGTAGGCCCATCGGTTTACCCATGTTTAGGCCTATTCTGTATGTATATATAGATGTCTAGGTGATATAGAAGAGATTCGATGGCTTAGTGAAAGTAATGAGATTTGTGTGATCGAATGTGGATTGTAAATGCTCTGTGCATGATTGTAAGAGACTTGCAGAGCCCAATGTAAGTTGTTGTAGGAGGTTGTGAAAGGATTTGTGTTGAAGTGTAAGGAAGAAGGATCTAGCGAGCTCCACAGATATTATGTCCTATGCAAAGAGGTATTTGGATGTCTCTGTGTTGTAACCTGATTAACTAGAGTTAATAAAGAAGAAGACTTTGTGGGTGTAGCCCCAAGGTGGGGGTGAACCATAGTAAATATGTGTGTTGTGCTCTATGCCTCGACTTGATGTGTTTTCCTTTTCCTTTGCTAAGTTCTTTGATGTGTTTAGATAGATCTATTTATGCTTTGTGCTTATGAGATATGAATGAATGTTAGATCTAGTATGTAATATTCTTAGTGCTTGATCTGCCGAACCTAATCTATGTTGTTGTGGCTAAGTGTTGAATTATCTTAGATTTAAGTACAAATTGCGATGCTCTGTGTTTTCTACGAAGTATCATAAGGGTTGAATATTGATGAATAATCTATGCTAGGTGATTTCTAAGTGTTATAATCATAGATCTGTGTCCTAGCTAAGGTTGCTGACACTTGAGTATTGCAACCACCCCTGCCTCTACCTCGGGTGAGACTTCATCTACTTCCCAGGTGTTTTCAAAAGGGCTAGTAGTTAGGGTTTTGTTGGTGCGATGTTGTAGCATTGAACCCTGGATCTGCCCCTGTGCTAACAATAGTTTATAAGTAATATTAGGGTTAGGAGTAATATTAAGGGTTGTATAACTTAGGTGTTAAGAATGTTGTTTTAAGTATTATAAGAAATATGGTTTTCATGAGTTATAATGTTTTAAGTGTTAAATATTATAAAGTATAAGAATTGAGGGTGTGAAGTTATGGGGGTGAGGATTATATGAGTTATAAGTTTTAGTGGTTATAGTTTTTTTAAGTTTATATGGATTAGAGGTTATATAGATTATATGGGTTAGAGGCTCTAGATGTTAACATGTAGGGGTTAAAAGAATTAAGGGTTGGGATTTATTGGATTAGGGCTTATATGGATTAGAAGTTACAAGGATTATATGGGTTATATGGGTTAGATGCTATAGATGTTAACAAGTAGGGGTTAAAAGAGTTAAGAGAATTAAGGGTTAGGATTTATTGAGGATTATCTGGGTTATATGGGTTAGATGTTATAGATGTTAACATGTAGGGGTTAAAAGAATTAAGAGAATTAAGGGTTATGATTTATTGGATTAGTGGTTAAGGGAAGAGGTGATATGGGATATATGGTATAAAGGTTATACAAGTTTTAAGGGTTGGATGTTAGATATTTTTAAGGATAGATGATTTAGGTGCTGACTGTCAGTGATTATAAGGGTTAAGATGTATTCGTTAAGCTTATAAATATCAAGTGTTATGGGTTATGAGAGATAATTATATATTAGGTGTTATGGTTAGGGATTATAGGTGGTAAGGTTATAATAGGGATTATAGGTGGTAAGGTTATAAGATTTATGATTTAGGGTTTACAAGGGTTAATGATTATAGGGTTAACATTTGGGGGTTAAAATAATTAAGGATTAGGATTTATTGGATTAGGGGTTATAGGGAAGAGGTGATATGTGATATAAGGTATGAAGGTTATAAAAAATTCAAGGGTTGGGTGTTAGATATTGTTAAGGATATATGAGTTAGGTGTTAACGGTAAGGGATTATAGGGGTTGAGATATATCCATTTAGGTTATAAATATGAAGCGCTAGGGATTATGAGGGATAACTTATATCTTAGGTGCTATGGTGAGGGATTACAGGGGTTATGTGTGGTAATGATTATAAGATTTATATTTTAGGGGTTAATGATTATAAGGTTGAGGGGTGAGGGGTTATAGGGTCAATATTATAGATATTATAAGAAAGAAAGGTTTTTGAGTTAAGATTTGAGATGGTTTGTGGTTATAGGAGCTAGGGGTTAGAAGGGTTAATGTTTAGGGGTTTTAAGGGTTGTATTGATTAGGTATTAATATTTAACATTTTTATATAGTGTAGGTATTATGAGAGTTAATGTTTAGAAGTGTGAGGGATTAAGGGTGGTACGTTAGGTTTTATGGTAACATGTATTATAGGGGTAAGGGGTTTTAAGGGTTATGATTTATAAGTCTTATTGCTTAGTGGATTAGTGTTATTGGGGTTATCATATGAGGATTAGGTGTAAGGATTTATATGGTTATGTTTTAGGGGTTATAATGAATATCTGTTAAGGTTAAGGAGTTATATTGGTGAGGGGTTAGAGGTTATAATTTACTGGTGTTAAGAATTAAGAGTTACAGTTTATATGAGTTATTTGTAGGATAAATCAAGGTGATAAACATGAAACTTAAGGTTATATATGTAATTAGGTTATAGGGGATTTAGAGTTTATAATTCTCAATGGTTAAGGTTTATATTAATTCTAGGTTATAAAGGTTAAGTATTATGGGCGAAGGGTGTAATAAAGTTAAGGGGTTGGATCTAAGAGTTACATTTTATATTCGTTCTTGAGTTTTTGATTAAGTTACCAGGATCTTTCGATCAAAACCTAGAAAGAATCATGGAGTGATAAAAAAAAACAATTGTTGGATAAATTTTAGATCACCACAGATCACGACAGGCTCCTATTCTTGTTTCCTGATAGCGAATCTCCTGCGATCTGATACAACAAATCTTCTGCGATCTAGCTAGAACATGACCACCAGAGAAGACAATGAATGATTCTTGACAACAATTTTCAAGGTCTATTGGTGGTAGAAACAATGATATGTGCCCTCCCTTAAGCTCTGGCAATAAGAATATGTGATAGGTTGCAAGAAATTCCTTGTGAATGGTGGCAATGATTCAATAATCAAATCCACAGAGGCAACTTTCTCTCTCGTGCAATTTTGGCAAACATCAAATTCTTAAACAACTTAACAGTAACAATGATCCTTCAATGCAATTCACCCCCTTCAAGACTCTTAAACAACTTGAATATGTGACCTCCGCCATGCACAACAAATCAAAGTTTGAAGGACGACTTCTCCATGTAGCAGATTGACGAACGACTCCTAGTGAGTTAGACGAATGGCTCCTTCACCCAGCAACTCAACAATCTCTAACCTTCTCTGATTATGATAAGAGTGTTTGGTCACTTTTCACACAAACCTATTACTAATAAGTGGTAACAAAAGAAATTTGAGTGTTAACCCATAATGTTTTCAATCTGCCTTCTAGATTGCACTAACCATTTTCATTGACCATCTCATACAAAAGGATGTCAATATCAACAAGATAAACAGAATCCCTGTTCAAATTTAGTTCTAATAACAATATAAACACCAAATTGTTGTATGAGAGCCCCTTGCTTGTGGGACAAGGGATCCCCTCCGCCCAGTGATTTGACTCGTAAAGTCTATGTCGGAGGTATACATACCCTACCCCCCTCTATATTTGAACTTGTGACCTCTTAGGAGAAAACACATGTTCTTAACCATTAGACCCACTATCATATATATATATATATATATATATATATATATATATATATATATATAAATTAAGAAATAAATAAAAAAACAAAACCATAAACCCTTTTAACAAAAATGAAGCCCCCCCCATTTGTGTATGCATATCCCCGATCCATACCCTGGCCGCATCCCTATACTGTGCACTCCATACCTCGCACGATTAGAGTGTGCATGCAACCTCTGCGAGGATAAAGGGTAGTCTACGAGGAGAGAAGGATCACATGACCTTTGTGAGGAGAAAGGGGAGCACATGAGGGCACACGAGGGAGAGTCTGAGAGGAGAAAGGGGAGCACATGAGGGAACACAAGGGAACATGCGAGGGAACCAAGAATGGTGAGAACCCTAAGTGTTATCCACAATATTTACAATGGGTTCTTGATCTCCACATCCTCGAACATCAATAGTAGTGCTTGGAAACAACCATGGATGTATGTCAATTATCTCCACATAATAAAACCATTTGTATTCAGGATGAGTGTCTGTAGAATAAGGGAGAAGTTTCTTTGTTTTTTCCTTATGGGGTTCACAAAGTAACTCTATAACACAATAACCCATATGCTCTTCTTCATCTGAATCTGTGTCATAAATAGGGGGGGCATTAAAAAACAAAACATAAGATCTAGGTTTGCTTTGTTCAGGAAGCTTGGGTTATTGGTGGAAGTTTGTGTGAATTCTTCATTTTTCAACTTGAGAATGGGAAAACTTGTTTCTTTATCATGTAGGATAGTAGGACTTACCTCATCATAGAATTTCAAACTTGTATCATACTCTTCATTCCAAATGTCTTCATTTGCATTTTCTTTGAAATTTGGAATCCATACCTAATATTTGGCAAAGATCAGTCATGTTGTAGGGATGTGGGTGCTTCAAGGCTACCCACATGCAGCCTTACCTACATCAATGTTGTAGGTAGAAGCCAAGTAGTAATCTATATTTAAATTTGGAAAGCATGCTTCAATGATGCCTTCATAATCTTCAAGATGAGAGTTGGGAGTTTTTTCAATAGGGTTTTGTGCACCATATACTTCCTTGAGTCTTTCAACAATGGGAATACATTTCTCATGATAATTAGAGCTCCATTTCCTACAAAATGCCTCAGCAAATTTTGCAAAAGATAACACTTCTCTTCTACCAATATGTCCAAAGTTCAAACCATCTCTTGCACTATTTTTCAGACTAAATGCAAAAAAAAATCATCATAACATCTTCATGAATGATGCCCATCCTCAAATTGAATTCCATGAAAGATGAAATATGTAGTATGACTAAATCATGATGTCCATGAATATTTGGAATGAGTCAATAGATTCAATGTGAATCAAAGGCTATTATGGAGTCAAGAAGAAACCTTCTTCACAATTGGTCTATTTCGTTCAAGGATTAGGGCTAAGAGATTAGAACCAGAAAGGAAGAGTAATCCCTCATCTAATCAATATTAACAATGGAGATGAAGGCCCAACAAGAACTGATCATCATGGGAACAACCTTCACCAAAAAGATCAACTATGGATTTATATTTGTACTTAATACTTCTTTCTAGGGTTCCAATATGGATAGATAAAGCAAGGAACTTATCAAACCAACAAAGGAAGAAGGAGATGAATTACCCTAGAACATCTTCCCTCCAATGGTAGAAAAATCCCTTCAATGGATTGATCTAGTAATTAGTTCGTAGAAGACTTGAGAATTTCACGATTAATCTTTATGCACCAAAAAAGAACCACAATAGAGAAGCTTCAAGAATTGACAACAATCATCTACAAAGAAAGAAACATGTACACAACCATATGCTCGAAGAAAGATATGTAAATTAATCTCTAAGGAGTGAATGCTCCAAAAATCTAACCATGAGTGATAAGGAGGAAGGAAAAATCTTCATGTAGAGTGTTGTTGAACTTCATTTACAATAAAATAGTAATGTCTCATATGAGACCCTTATATATATCCTATAGCAATGCCTCATGTGAGATCCTTATATTTAGCCTGTAGAGGGATAGAATATTACTTCCTCCAACTACCTAGTCAAAAAATACAATTAAAATGAGGTGGCCAAACCACATGTACAAATATCCAAGTGAAAATTCCCCAAGAGAGTGTAATGTCTCTCTTAATGAAGGAAGAAGGTGAATCCAAGGTGTAACGTATAGAATCCAAAGGCCTCCAAAGGGGTATATCCTCAAATAATGCAAGTAAAGTCTTTTAGGTATCTTCCAAGGTGGACACATAGATCTCCAAGGTGAAAAATCTCCATAAATCATCAGTAAGAGCCCTCAAGAGTGGATGAACCCTTCAAATCAGCTCCAAAAGTATCACGGATGAGGTGTTCAAGGTGTAACAACCCTCCTCAAATCATGCCAATTTTCTCCTCAAGTCATGGGAGAATTAGATAAGTCCACATGTGACAAATAGTTCCACAATGCAACCTCCAAGGTGGATGTCCCATAAAGTCGTTTGACACAAGCCTCTAAATGAGTGATTCAAAATCTAGGACATGACATGGCATGAGAAGTCTTGGTACATGAAGAACAACTCTAAACTATTTTGACCAACCTTAGTCTGCCTAGGGATACATGATAATGCCTTATGAAATGTGAATTGCCTTGGGAACTATAAAGATGCCCAAAAATTAGGATGAAGCCAAATGCTCAAGAGGAACCATTAAACATCATATGTTCCATCAACATGTCTTAAAACCCTCTAGCTCTTCATAATCCATGAAACCAAATAAGTGCCCCAACTATCCAAGGCTCATAAAAATCACAAGGGTTAGTGAAGAAATTCACTAGTAGTACCTCTATACAAAGTAAGGGGTAATTGTTACCTTGATAACTACCTCCCTTTAGTCTTTTTGTTAATGATCCATGTCTATTTGTAAGAGGTTTTAGTTATAATTAAAGTAGTAAAGTTTGTCCAGGAAGTTGGTCCCTGCCAGCAACAAACATCCTACCTCAGAAACGCACTAGAAATTTGTTAAAAAATTGGACAACATCCCTTCATTCTCCCTATCAACTCACTATACACCATAAACCCATGCCTTTTCCTTGTAGGTAGTTTTTTCCATGGGCTGAGAGACTTCATTCAATGTTTTTTAGATAAAATTTCATCATTTATATTTTCTTGGTGTTTCTTTTGTAACTCATCAAATTCAGTCCAATCCTTTAAATAGGGATTGAAATTCTCAACAAGGACTTTCATGGCTTCTTGTTCTCCATGGATCAAGCATGGAAAAATATGTGTCATTGTCTCATTATCGGCTAAAGGAAGATTGACTAAACCTTGTTTAAACCTATAAATCATTTTAATCTTAAATCATTGTTCCAGCATGGTTGCATGACATTTTCTTGGGATATGTAACCCCCAACACTACATAGTGGACCAATGTCTCTGATACTCTGGTTATTATTATTATCATGGTAGGATCATAGAAGGCTTCAATTTACATCCAAAATTTCAAGATTGTAGAATGGACCTGAAACATATCCTTTAGATAATTATCACAGTTTCACATCTAATAACTCCCAACAAGCAACAGAGTTTCCAATAGCCATTAATCATTCATGGAGTATACTTCATTATCATCCACATGCAATCTTTTGAACTCATTTTTCCTGAAAGAGAATACATTTATATATCTTCTCACCTTCACAGACCTAGGATCAATACATAGCCATTCTTAGTATTGTATGTTTGCATGAGGCATGTCAAATGCTAGTAGGTAATGAGATATCCCCAAAGTGAGTAGTGATGGCCTTCAATCTACCATTTGGCCCCCCAAAAATGACAATATTTGGGGCATCATCTAGTTTAATGCCTTCATCAAACCTCAAAAACATTGATATTGCTGACACCAATACTTGGTAATATCAATACTCGTTTCTCCCACCATTCCAAGAAAAATAAGTTTCTTCATAGGCTCTTCATCCTTACTTGTACGTGACAACCTTCGCAGCCTAGCTCTCTTCTTCGTTTTCTGCAATCTTGGGGCCATACCATTTCCTCACACTGCAAATCTGAGACATCGAGGCATCCTTATAGATTTCTTCTGCTCTATGTCCAATGTAGGTCTTGCTCCCTTGAGCATGCATGTATGCTTCATCTTCATAATCAACTAGTTCAATGGACCCAAAATTTTAAACCTGCTTATGTTATGGGCATCCAAAGATACTTATGGACTGACATTACTTCCAATCTACTTCTAGGATCTCCCCAAGATCATCTTCTTCTTGCAACTGTTCATTGCAGGGGGGAAATTTTGATTATATATTGCCATCTCCCAGAAACTTCACTATTTTGTTTTAGACAAAATGGTGGATAGCATGCACTAAGTTTTGCATTAATTAAAAAAACATGTTTTTGCATTGCCATTGTTTCCCAAACAATTCCATGCATATGACTTTAGAATATATGTTAAAAAAAACGTTTTTGACTCTCATGTGTTTCCCAAATGTTTCCACACCGGCAGGAATATGAATGTTTTCCCTAGAAAACATTTTGACTCTTCTTTATTGTCCAAATGCTGCCACACCAATTGGAAATGTAGTCATTAGAAAAAGAAAATGCTTTATTTGATTTGTTGATAAAATGTTCAGGCTTTGTACAATACCATGTTGAAGAAAGAGTGACATAAAAGATTATCTATTCCAGATTGTAATACTACAAAGAAATAGAACTGATGCTTATTTTTTCTTGATTCCCACATTTCACAACTTTGAAAGGAAGAAGAAAAATTGGGAGAATGAACCATCAACATATTCGAAACCCTCATCTTTAAGGATTCCATATGAGAAAAAATACATAATTTCGGTGATAGTTATCAATCTCTCAAACAATGATGAAAATTAAAATCATAGATCAATGAAATAACCCTAGATTCTCTTCTAGCAAATGAGGATAGTGAGACATAAAGTTTGCTTACCATAGTCAACCTTTAATATTTTATGCAAGCAAGATTTATTGATTGTTGGAATCCCATGTCTCAGTATCTCGGATTTACCATTACTACCAAAAATTACAGCCAACAAACCATGAAACTTACTAATTTTCAAATTCAATATGGCCAAAGACAGATTTTCTATAGTTCACTACAAAAACACTATACATGATTCACATCTGAATCAGTCTCTGCCAAACCTTACACCAGGTCAATAATAATTTACTAAATATACTCCCAAAATTATATAATCAGGAAATTATGCTCCCAAAATTGTCCTCATCAAAGGTTAGAAAAGATTAATCAAATGATTTTATGCAAATATAGTAAGGATGAATTAAATGGGATCAATGATGATTTATTTGATCATTCTTTGCCATGTTGGCAGAGGACCTCTCACTTCAAAATTTCAACCACTGATGTTTTGGCATGCAACATTAATCATGTTACCAACATGCAAGGAAACAACAAACTTCTAAGCCTCTCTCAATTGAGATTACCAGAGCCAGACTGTTGGAAAAGTACAAATGAAGTAGAAGGTTTAAAAGTGCCCACACTCTACTTATTGTTAACTACCAAAATCTAACAACATGCTAGCCCAAATTGTGGCAAACCTTGAACACCAGGTAAACATCATCAAACATACCCCTGATCTCCTGCTTAATTGCTTTGGATTAAAATGAAATTTAAAGTGGGGGAACAATGTATGGAGGTAGAGAAGAGAGGGGATGAAGGAGTCCTTCTGAGTATTCAATATGTGTATGGTGGTATCTATAATCATAAAATTTTACTATGTTATAAATGATGACATTTGATTCAATGTTGTATAGGTGTACTAAGTGAACTGTGACATTTGCATGGTATTTTTAAAATTTGGGTCATTTTGCAGTACTTCACATAGTAATCTATCAAGAAATTATTTATTTCCTTAAAACCTCTTGCTCCTTCCCATAGCTAGTTTTCATCGAAGTTGAATTTCTTGCATTTCATTTTCCTCTTGCATGGTTTAAAGAGTCGAGTCAAAATTCCTTCAGTTTCATGACCACTCCTTTAAGTAACAACAACCTAAAGTCAAGTGCTAATTAAAATTTATTTAGAAAATTTTCTAGGGATCTTCAAACCCATATTAGCTTAGGTGTAGAGATTTGGAATAGGATTGTGAGAAAAACTTTCCAAATTTGATAAACAAACATAAAGCCTTGAGTTAGGGAGTGAAATCCAGTTGCTATAACATTGACTTTGGGAAGCCCTTCTAACACAAGGGTCAATCACGAGGTCTCATTGGGGCCCTCAGGGTAATCAACCATGCTTTTTTGGTCTTGGTGTCGACTGTTGACTATCCCCCTTCTGCTTTGGTATAGTAGGTGGTACCATAGAGGCCATAATCTTTTAGAATTTCTACACAAGCTGACAACACAGAGAAGGTGGTGTTGTACCTGGGATCGACATTGGCTAGACTCACTCAGACTCCTTGGAGTGTTTCCCACTACTCGGTGAGGTAACTTGCACCAGGGAGTTAGTTAGTTAAGAAGGTTGTCAACTTAAATTTCCCACCCACCGAAACTCATCCCCTTCGTGCATCGATTATGCACTGTTGGATTCCATCACCAACTAGCACTTCTTTGTGAGAAGGTTTGTTTGCATGCTTAAATCCTAGATTAATTAGCGTGTGTTGTTTTTTCTCCTTATTTGGCCTTAGCATTGAGTTTGTGTCTAATGGAATCTGTTTCTAGTTAATTCCTCATTTGATCAATACAAAATATGGATACAATTAAAATAAAAGGTAATAAAAAGGTAACAAATAGCTCATACCTAACTTACGTCTTATAATTCTCCAACATTGTTATTTACACTTAGTGCAACAAACACCAAATGGAATGGTTTACACAAGTTCAATGGAGAATGTTATTCTTATCTTATTCTTATCGCCATAACTAACTTATTCTTCAACTTGGATTGAACAAAACTAATATTTGTATAGTTCTCATCTTGGCTTGAGCAAAACTAATATTTGTATAGTTCTACTCTTGTATCGAACAAAAGTAATATTTGTATAGTTCTACTCTTGGCTTGCCTTAGACATATTTCCATATAAAGAACCCAAGATTTGCAACACACCAACGGATGGTTGTATTTCTTACTCCATAGCATTGACCCTCATATTCAATGGACATTTCTTATAATAATTCTAATTTGCACAAATCCAACGAACAACAACCTTACTACTATTGTTTTCTTAGATCCATATGATAAATTTATCATGTCCTTAGTGTTATCACATTAATATGTCCTTAATATGTCCAAAATCAATAGGAATATCACACTAAATTAGGTGGTTGACCACTAATATTGGTAATTGCACCCTAGTCTAATTGTGCATCCAAAACTAAAGATATAAAAATTCTACTTAGAAATTTGAATATGATGATGGATTAATAACTAACAACACGTGCACATGAAACTAAAGGTACAACCAAACAGGTACCTATTAGATATTTCTTCATCGAGTGAGGAAAGATTAGGAAAAATAGAGGCCGAAAATGTGACTGCATCTAGTAGATATGATAAGCAAACAAGGACCAAAGGTGAAAAAGGCAGAATAAAATTTTGTAGACACATGAAATGTTTTCTTGCCGAAGGAGGATCATGCTCTTATGATGATGAGAACACAGGATACATAGATGTTCCACTCAGGTATGAGAATCTGGTGAAAAAATGGGTACCTAAGGAAATACCTCCTATAGATGTTGACTCTATTGTTAACAATAGGACATATCGCATTGCACCATCCTCCCTGCATGGCTTGGGGCTATTTTCCATGGATGGAATAATTGTAAAATACAATACCATAACTGAATTGATGGACTATGTCGGACCATGTTACAATTATAACGATTGGATGCGACTGGTTCGATACATGTGAAGTATGCAAAGATATGCACTTGC
>ML840227.1:0-21725 GCA_009831015.1 Picea engelmannii | reverse complement strand
ACCCCAAGATGTTCCTCTAACTAAGGCCCACGATGGTAAAATGTCTATATATTAATCATATACTAAATAATTTTGTACTTATAAATTTTGATGTTTCAATGCGAGATACTAGATATAATAAATATGCAGAACATAAATAAAATTCTAGAAATGGAAGAATAATAGTAATATGACCAACATAATCTCCACAATAACACAGAAATGATATAAGAACAACAACAGAAATAGCACTTTGATTCATAAAGCAATGTTTAAGAGCCTCTTCGAGGGGGAAACCTCCAGTCAAGCAACTCTCTGTTACAATAATCTCCAAGATAGGGTTTTCATACCCTCGACCCTTATTTATACTAAATATGTCTATCAAGAGAAGCATCTAGAGGAAGATCCTTCTAGAAGCGGAAGCTTCTATTAGGTCTTCTTACATCCGCCTTATTCTATTTTATTGAAAGGCCTTATTAATATTGACCTTTATTACATTTGAATATATTGATCTACCTATGTGCGAGTTAGGACCCTAACATGTCTGCCCCCTTAAAAACATCCTTGTCCTCAAGGCTTGAGGTGTGGAAACTACTGTAGAATGGTAGCTGGTTCCCAAGTGGCATCTGCTGGAGACGTATCTTTCCACTAGACTAGCACTTCCTTGATGGTTCTCTGATGCAGGCGACGCTCACGCTATGACCTTTTTGAGAAGATTTTCCATGAGATGGGAACTAATGACCTCAGGTGAACCAATAGTGATGCCTTGGAATTTATATTGGTGGCCTTCCTGGTCGAATTGCATGGTTAATGCCTTAAAATTCATGAGAATGGGACCCAAAGTTCTTAGCCAGTCTGCACCCAACACAATGGCACAACCACCCATGTCAATAGAAAACATATGGGATTTTAGGTGGTAGTCACCGATTTGGAGATGCACATTTTCATAGCGCCCTCCACATTTCATGGAACCACCATTGGCAATCATGATTTGGAAATTGTTGACAACATTGATGTAGCAATGGGTTTCTTGGGCAATGCGGTGATGAATAAAATTATGGGTGGTTCCACTATCAACCAGAATGATTACCTTTCGATGCTTGATGTAATCGATTAACTTGAGTGTTTGGGGAGCAGAGAAGCTAGTGAGAGCATTGAGGGAAATGACGGGTTCTACTTCGGGAGGGTTTGATGGAGGGGTTATGTCAGTGATTTCAGGTGACTCAGACACAAGGGGAGTTTCAACATCCTCTTCCGAAATACCCTCACAGATGGCCATAAAATGATTTTTTTCCTTACACTTGTGGCCCGGGAAATATTCGTCATCACAACTATAACAAAGGCCTTTGAGTTGGCGTTCAACCATTTCATCCCTGGTCAATTTTTGGATCTTTAATGGGGTAGAGGGATTAGTGGGAGTGACAGGTTTAGGGCGAGGGATAAAGGAGGGTTTTCGGTTTTGAGAGGATACAACCTGTTGTGCTTCTTTATCTCTTTTAGTATCCTCCACCCAACTCGAGGGTCAAGCCATGAGGACATGGGCCTAAATCTCCTCCTCGAGGCCACTGATAAAACACTCTCAAAAGAAAGCATCAATCATGCCCTCTGTTCGAAAAGCTAGGTGCTCAAAGGTAGCTGTGAAGTCTTCTACTATTTTGTTTCAACTTTGTTAAATGGCCCAAATGGTTGGTGTCCATGTCAAAGCATTCATAAAGCTCAGTCACAAATTGGGTCCAAGCAATATACCCTTAACGAGAAATTTTTCTCCATTGCCACCATTGCCAACATTCTTGATCTAGATGGAGAACACCATACCGTAGTTTGGCCAAGTCATCTGTGATGTCATATAAGGAGAAATAATGTTCCATTTGGGTTACCCAACCAATGGGGTCTGAGCCATCAAATTTGGTCACATCCACCTATGGAAGGTGTAGGTCACGTTGAAAGTGATGGGGCTGAAAGGTATGGGAATGGGAGGAATGTTCGCCTTCAGAGAAAGGGTCATCTATAGGGATCTTCAGTTTGGTGCAGAGTGATGCAAAGATAGATTCAAGCTGGGTGGTCAGTTCTTGTTTGACTTCCTCCATTGAGGACTGCATGGTTGTATTTATGGTTGTATTGATGGATGAATCGATGGAGGCAAAAGTAGCACTAAGTTGTTTCACTTCTTTTTGGGTCTCGAGGAAACCAGATTGCAAGGTGTTGAAGCGAGTTTCCAAATCTTGGCTATGGGTATGGGCCATGAGGATGGGTGAACTGAAAAGGGGCGAGCGGGGTCAAATTTTTTTTTGAAAAATGATATGGATGAATGTGATAAGGGAAAAGAGATGAATCGAATGGAATAGGTCTCAAATAATGGTGAAAATTTTTCCAAAAATATTTTTTTACACCTGCGGAGTTATACTCCAGTCTAAAGAATACTACAGTGATGAAATCCCCAAATGCTTAACCAAAATGAAATCTGTATTTACTTGGCAACTTAAACACAGTTGCGTGGCAATAGATCTGGTTTGTTTTAATTTTTTTATGTTTTTGTCCCCCAAGGGTTAGGTATTCAAGGGTTCTATAGACAAGGGTTTTCCCTATGCTATAGCTCTATGATATATGTGCGGGGTCCAACAGTAGTACTCGGCCCAATATCTCAGGGCACTAACTAAGGAGGATAGACCATACCCTTAGCCGTACCATCCGACTACCTAGGTACTATAGAGTATCTTCCCGAGTGTTGTTCTTAGTGACACTATAGCAGTTCGACGACTGATAGGCTTATCTAAAGAGAGCTTTAGGAAATCTAGGTCGATCCATACATAGGTGTTGCTTGATGCACTACCACTCGAAGGGGTACCAACAGGGGTTACAAGGGTGTCCAACAGATGTGTGCTTAAGAACCACTTGTATTTCTTGTGTGTATGAATCCCTCAACCACGGGTTTATGCATGTAATGATAGATCTTTGTGGCTTAAATATGTCAGAATACGTCTCTACCCTGGAAAAAAAAATCTCATAGTTTCTGCCAAGGAAAGTGCTCTGATACCACTTGCAAGATACCAGATATAATAAATATGTAGAACAAAAATAAAATGCTAGAAATGGAAGAATAACAGTAATATAACCAACATAATCTCCACAATAACACATAAATGATATAAGAACAACAACATAAATAACACTTTGATTCAGAAAGCAATGTTCATGGGTCTCTTCAAGGGGGCAACCTCTGGTCGATCAACGTTCTGTTACAATAATCTCCAAGCTAGGGTTTTCATACCCTCGACCCTTATTTATACTAAATATGTCTATCAAGAGAAGCATATAGAGGAATATTCTTCTAGAAGCAGAAGATTCTATTAGGTCTTCTTACATCCGCCTTATTCTATTTTATTGAAAGGCCTTATTAATATTGACCTTTATTACATCTGAATATATTGATCTACCTATGTGTGGGTTAGGACCCTAAAATTCAATGGAAGAGAATGTCATAGTTGATCCTCCTCGACCTGAAGATCAAGTGAACAGGCTGGTAGCCATTCCGACGGTACCGACTAGAGGACTAGGTAAATAATTACATTTCAGAGTTTTTTTTAATATTATTGAACTACTTCAATGATATTTAAAAATTGGCCATATAAATTTAATATTTTTTATTTTTTAGGTGATGGCCCCTCACAACAACATCCACGCTATGGGTACGAGACCATATGTACTCAGCATGAAAGGACTGAAACAACATTAGTTGTTGAAGAGCACCTAGTAAACGAAGACATGGAGATGTATGAATTACTTAAGACCTGGAAAGTACAAAAGAAAACTAAAAGAAAATCATGATGTCATGTAATAATTTTATAAGACAGTTAGATGTACATTATATAGCTGAACATGTAATGATGCAAATGCATTGACATTATGGGTACTTTTTCATCTGATAATATACACAAGGCTATTTCTATGGCTTGTATATATCTGTGAATGTAATTTTGTTATACACTTAATGATAATTTCAGATTCTCTTATAAGGCTTGGTATATATTGATTCAATACTCCTTGATTCAAGATGTGAGAATGCAAGCAAGACCTGGTGCCTTGTGTTTTGGCTATGGAGTCTAGGAAACAAATAGAACTTGAATATGCAATATGAAACTTCCAAAATCTTGTGACATGATATATGCAACTTTGAAAGTCTTGTGACATGTGACATGTGGCATGCATTTTTTTCCAAGCAATGTGCAAACTTTAAACTTGGTGCAATATGAAAAAACATTTTTTTGGGAAGATGCAATAATAAGTTTTAAGGATTAAACATGAGGGGTTGGAAATGGCCATGTCAATCATTTTATAATATTTTTTTAGAGCATTACCCTTATTTTCATTGTGTCTCACATGACAAAGAGCATTACCCTTCTTTTCATTGTGTCTCACATGACAAAGAGCATTACCCTTCTTTTCATTGTGTCTTTTCATTGTGTCATGGACATGGTGTTGCTACTCATCATTGCCTCAAAGCCTACTTATTCATTCCTCTATGATATGTATAATGATGTTAACCTTACACAAATCATTGTGAGCAGAAAATTAAGCCAAGGAAAGGAACCCAAGGATTTCAATGCTAAGGTCTTGTGATTCCACAAGGTGGGATCCAAAGAGGAATTGTTTCCATGCATAAACATCCTAAATACCTTGACTGATATTGCGGATGTAATAGGTTGAACAATTAAATCATAGAGCGATGACATAATCGAGAAATGTGGCGTTGATACTCTTCAAAGGATGTATGAGTTCTCACCTCCCACAATGTCAGTAAGCCTTTGGTGGTTGCAAACTTTTAGCAAAATGAATGATGTTTATAACATTGTGAAGGCATGGTGGTTTTTAGTTAAGCCATTCCAAACTACAACAAGTAAATTACACTTAATAAAAAAATTGCAAATGGAACTTCAAGCCTTAGCAATTCTCTTGAACCTCTTGTATGGTAGACGAGGCACTAGATACATATGGTTAAGATGGATTTTGATTATGCATGGGGTGCTCAAGCACAGGATGATATTTTATTAGGTAGACTTCATGTCTAATCTTCTTGCACAATGTATTCCAAAGGCTAAAACTCCCTTAGATAGTGGTGCGCTTGAGTTTTACATGGCGTCTTATCTTATGTATTGTGTATGTGTGAGCTAAGAGTTCTCTTGTTTCAAGCCCACCTAGTAGCCTTCCTTTGCACTCGTACATGATTATTTCCAAGGCTTGTGGATAATCCATGCAGAAGTACTCCATTATATTTGACTTAGTTTTGGCTCCCTTGTATGAAAGAATCTATGGTGAGAAGTTGTTATGATTTTCACCATAGTAGAGATATTCTATTAATTATTGGTACCTACTAGAGATATTCTATTATATTAGGATATATGGGACATTAATTACTCCACACACACTTCCAAAGAATGTGTCTATTTGATTTCTCATCCAAGACTAGGTAACCTTTTAATCTATACTACACGGGGGAAAAAAAACAATAAAAAAGAACAAGAAAGAGCTTTGGCCAAAGTTTCCACTAAAAATCAACAGTTATCAAATATTTGACGTGGTTGTTGGGGATACATTACCCTTGGAATATAAAACATACAATATTCTCTTATACATGATCAAATGAAATGATCCTCATCAAGTGGCCATTGATAAATGCTTTGCATCTCAATCCTTATTTCCTTATAATCTTTGATAAAAGTATGATGGATATATCCTTCTATTTCATTGAGATTTTTATCCTCTTGATTAAGTTTTTAGGTCAATGTTTTACTAAATTAGTTATAGAGAAGTATTACCTTCGAATAACAAAGGATATTTCAAGTTGAAAATGTGGTAAATTAGAGGCTATCGAATTATAGAAGAAGGATAAATGTTAAATGATTTTGACCTTTTGTGATTTTCCCTCACTAGATTCTATCTAGACAATCTTTGTTGAAATTACAATTTTGGATTGATGAATTTGTTGTTTTTACTAGAAAAATGGATTCAACACCCTTGAATACCCCTACTTCACTTGGATTATGTAATTTTATCATTTGATATCTATGATTTCATCAATCCAAAATGATTCCTTCCATATTTGAAGCCAAAAGTTTCAATCTCTCCTCCCATTATTTTGAATAGTTGCAAAAGGGTGACCTCATTAGACATATAGATTACACCATGTCATGTATCCTTGTATTTTTTAGTTCTCTTTCAAATATCAACTTGTATTCTTTCAATTACTAGAGATAATATAAATAGAAAGCTCCTTTTGGTCTTTTAATAGAGTTCAACCAATGGAAATGGAATTGGAACTTGATCAAAGTATTAGTTGAATTCCATGAGATACGAACATTGACCAAAGGTAAAACTCCTCACTCTCCAATGCTAGTCTCAAAATCGTTGTAGTATCCACATTTAATTCTCTTCCTAGAAAAAAAGGGTGTTTATATACATAATATATAATTAAATAATATCCCATGTTAACTAGGTTTGGTTAGTTGATGGGTAAAGAAAGTGTGTTGTGATTCTCAACAAAGATTCAAGATTTGTTTGGTTGGTAGGTAAAGAGGGGATGTTGTGATCCCCCCTGCAACATGCCATTTAAAAACATGTTTGTTTGTAGTGGATAATTCACCCTCCAACATGTAGTTTAAAAATTAAGATGGATAAAGGTTCTATGACATTGATTTTTTTCCCAAATGTGAACTATTTCTCATGTAGTCATAAAAAATAACGTTAGAAAGGTACGTTTTCAAGGAAATTAGCCATGTGTATAAATCATTAAACAAATAAGAAGAAAATAGCCTTGCCCAACTAGATTCCCACCAGATTTGTACTTAGAATGATATTTCTAAATATTCCCAATAAATGGAATGGCCCTTAATTTTAAAGATTCCCACAAGATTGCTCAAAAATAAAATTTTATTTATTTTGCCCATAAACATTTTTTATTTATTTAAATAAATAGTTTTCATTGCAATTTCGACGCACAACAGAAATCCTGCGACAAATTTTCTATATAAACCAAGAAAATTTGTCGTCGCAATTTCGACGCACAATAAAAATACTGCGACAAAATTGCTATATAAACCAAGAAAAGTTGTGGTCGTAATTTTGACGACATTAAAAATCCTGCGACAAATTTGCTATATAAACCAAGAAAAGTTGTCGCCATGATTTTGATGACAATAAAAATCATGCGACGAATTTGCTATATAGACCATGAAAGTTGTTGTTGCAATTGCGACACACAATAGAAATTCTGCGACGAATTTTCTATATAAACCACGAAATTTGTATAGTGAAATCGTTGTTATATACCATGTTGTCGTCGCAATAGTGAAGAACATTTGGTTTCACTTAATTTTCCTATATTGTCAATTGTGTGACGATTTCCCTACCATGTCTCTCTTTCAACGATTTTGTCACTTAGTCATATTGGCGACGATATTTCTTTTTTTGTCGCAATTGTGAGAAGTTCCCTATGGTTGTCGCTCTTGCGACGTTAATTCAAGTTCGTCGAAATTTCCACGTCACATGAAATGACATTTGAGAGACTCAAGATTCGTCACAATATCCATGACATAACGTCACAAGAGCATCAAAATAGTCATCGCAAAATGACCCAAATTTGCTAGTGTACATATTTTGCATAAAAGTTTGTTCATGTACATACATGGGATGCATAACATATAGGGCACATACATACATGTGTTGTAGCACTACAGGTCACGTACCTATTTTAGTTTGTCGATACATGTTCATTTTGGGTCTTTATTGATTACAGGGCAGTTGTACAGGTTGGATGCAGGTCAGTGGTATAGATTGATACAATTGTGCAGTGGTATATCTCACAATGATAGTGTGAAAGTGGTTTATTCATTATACTTATACGTCATGGTGGTTGGACATGGCAAGTATAGGTGGTTTTATCCACCTTCCAATTGTAGCCGAAGAACATAGGGGGTTGTAACCTCCTTCTGGTTGTAGCCAGAGAATTGGGGAGTTGGATATTCCCTCAGGTTGTAGCCTGAGGAACTAGGGGGTAGGAGACTCCTTCCAGTTTCATCTATAAAACAAAGGCATTTGGTGCGCCCAATGAATGTAATTCTTCAAGACATATAAGAAAAAGAATTATGTGGTTTTCTCCTTCTTTGGCTTTCCACGTAAAAGACTGGTGTACTGTGTATGTGTATGATTGTTCATTTGTTCATTTGTTCATTTCTTATCTACTCTGCAGTTATTTGATGATAATGATACATTGATATAACACTTGTATTATATGGTTAAAAAGGATTAGATTGCTCTATTATTGATTCACCCCCCCCTCTCAGTAATCCAACAATTGGAATCAGAGTTGATTCCTTCAAAAATCAGTTTAACCACTGAAAGGTAGATCATGGAGAGAAACAACTTGTATAAAAATGGAATACCACAGTTTGAAGGACAAAAGTATGCATTTTGGAGCATAAGGATGAAGACATATATACATGCACACGGATTTGAAATTTATAAATCAAATGTAGATAGATACACAGTACCAATAGTTCCGCCAACAAATGACAAAGAAGTGAAACTTGGTCAAAATAATTCCAAAGCCACAAATGCACTTCTGAATGGTCTTGGTGAAATGGTATTCACCAAAGTTTCACACTGTAAATCCGCGAAATATATTTGGGACAAACTTCAAAATATTTATGAAGGAGATTCAAAATTCAAAGTAGCAAAGCTTCAAACTTACAAAGGTCAGTTCAAACAACTAAAGATGAAGGAAGATGAGAATATTGAAGCTTACTTCTTACGTGTAGATGAAACAATAAATGCAATTATAGGATTGGGAGAAGAAATTCAATAATTAGTAATTGTTCAAAAGGTACTAAGATATCTTCCTATGAGATTTGACCCTAAGATATCAACACTAGAAGAAAGAACAGATCCAACTCAATAAGCATGGATGAACTACATGGAATATTCACAGCATATGAAAGGAGAACTGGACAGGAAAATCCAAATGTGAAAAAGAAGCCTCCAAAGCATCCAAAAGATCAAAGAAAAAAGAAAAAGAACATAGCAGCAATAGTGATGTCTCAAAATATGATGAAGAAGTGGCCAACTTTGTCAAAAGACTAAACAAGGGAACCAATGGTAGGTATAGAGGTAAGCTTCCTTTAATTTGTTTTAATTTTGATGGTATTGGTCATTTTTCTAAAAAATGTCCTCATATGAAAAAGAGAAATGATGAAGGTGACTTAAAAAGAACACAAACATATAAAGAAAAAAGAACCACAAAGAAAGTTTTCAAGAATAGCTTATGCACCAAATAAGACATCTCATCATCAGATCAAGATGAAGTCAGTGATAGTGAGACAAAAAGGGATCTATTCATGGAAATAGAAGACTCTGATAAAGAAGACTCTGAAGTAGAATATGAAGAAGCCAAAGAAGAAATTTAAGAGGCGGAAGTTGACTACCGAGAGGAATTGATGAGTTTCATAGAAGTTATCAGAAGAGAAAAGAGGAAAAACAAGAAGCTACAAGAGGAACTAGACAAGAAAGAAGACACTCAGGAATTAGAACAAATGATCATAAATTTGAATGTTCAAATTGAAGAGGATAAAACAAATGAAGAAGCACTCAAAGAACAACTAGAAGAAACAAACGGGATCACTGAAAATTTGGAAGCAGAGATTGTCACATTAAGAAAGGATATTCAAAAATATGCAGAACAATTCAAAAGTTTTGAATGACATTATCAGCAGTCAAAGGCCTAATCATGACAAGTCCGGACTTGGATACAATCAGACAGAAAAGGGATCAAGCTCCAAAACAACAGAACAAGACACATATCCAAAAAGATATGTAGAAACAATCAAAGAGGATAGGAAGGTCTACAAAGAAAATTATAGGGACACTCCTCCACTGAGAATATTCAGATTTCAAATCAACGACCAACATAAAAAAATAGGTCTCAAGAAGAAGAAGGATTCATAAGAGCACCTCCTTTCAGAAGATCTTCAACTCCTAGGTATCAAACTATATGTTTTGGTTTATTTTATGCAAGTAATAATTTTTGACATAAATATGTGAATTGTAGAGCTAACAACAGGAACATAAACAAATTTGAAAGTCATACAAAAAAGGGTTATCCAAGAAGTCCTAGTGAAACACATAAAAGAAGTTACAACAGGTTTGAATCATTGAGCACTGAAGTCGAATTCTACAAGTATAATAACTTTGGAAACATGGCCAAATATTTCATAATGACAATCCCTCCTAGAGAAAGACAATAGAATAACAACAATCACTGACAGGAACATCCGAAAAGGACATGGATAAGAAAGAAGAATCAATACATCAATGAAGAATGAACAGTCGCTCTACAAGCTAAGTAGAAGAACGTGGTTGGTATGTTGACAGTGGTTGTTAAAAACAAAAGACGGGTGATAGAGATAAGTTTCTTACATTAAGAAAGGAAAGAGATGGATCAGTCTCCTTTGGAAATGATGATTCAACTAAAATCATTGGAAAAGGCACAGTACAAATTGGGAACAAGAATACAAAGGCATAAAATGTTCTACTAGTTGAAGATATGAAAAATAATCCTCTAAGTGTGAGTCAAATGTGTGACCAAGGTCATAAAGTTACTTTTGATTCACAAAAGTGAGAGATAAGAAAAGAGGGTTCAGAAAAATTGATTACTACAACTGCGAGAAATTCAAGCAACATATATGTGTTGAGTGAAATTGTAAATGAAAAGTTTTGTTTGGGAAAGGAAGATGAAAGTTGTCTATGGCATAGAATAATGGGTCACATATATTTTAATAACCTTGTCAAAGTCAGCAAAAGAAAAGAAGTCAGAGAAATTCCCTAGATCATGAAACCAACCAACACTTTATGCAAGCATTGTCAGCAAGGAAAGAAAACAAAGACCAGGTTCAAATCAAAGGAATATTCAACGACAAGACCACTGGAAATTGTGCATATTGATCTAGTTGGACCAAATAAAACAAAGGGTTTAAGACGTGAGAAATAATTTATGTTATTATTTGATGATTATACAAGAACTACTGCATCTTTCTTTCTCAAGAATAAGTCAGAAGCTTTTGAAAAATTCAAGATCTACAAGGAAATAGTTTAAAATGAAATGGATTCAAAAATAAAATTCTTGAGATATGATAATGGAGGAGAGTTCACTTCGAAGGAATTTATGGACTATTGAAACAGTCATGGAATAAAAGGGCAATTATCCATTGCTAGGACACCTCAACAGAGTGGAGTTGTTGAAAGAAAGAACATGAAAGTATAGGAAATGGATTGAACAATGCTAATGGATTCCAAATTGAAAAATATTTTTTTGACACAAGCAGTGCATACAATAGTTCACATTCAAAACAAAGTAATGCTCAGAAACAACACTAACAAAACTCCCTACGAGCTATGGAAAGGAAGACCAGCAAATGTGAAGCACTTCATAGTTTTTTGAAGAAAATGCTACATCAAAAGAGAAGGTGGCAGAATGGGAAAGTTTGATTCTTGTGTGGACAAAGGAGTAATGTTTGGTTACTCAAGTACAAGAAAAGAATACAAGTGTTACAACCTGAGATTGAACAAAGTTGTGGAAATAATCAACGTAAAAATTGATGAAATAGGTAGACAAGAATTAAAGGAAGAAGAAAATGAATCAATGGAACAACTTTACGAAGAAGAAACAAAAGATGAAAAAGAAGGGGAAGAAAAAAAGGATCCAACATAATAAGAAGAGAAACTTCAACGAGTGAATACAAAGACACCTAGTAGACAAGTACAGAAGAATCATCCTTCAGATCAAATTATCGGAAACAAGGATGCAAGAGTTGAGACTAGAAGAAGAATGCATTCACCAGAAAAAATGCACGTAACACTCACATCTACAATTGAACCAACCTATTTTGAAGAGGCTGGCAAGGATGAATTTTGGAATAAGGCCATGCATGAAGAATTGGATCGAATAGAGAAAAATGACACTTGGGAATTGGTTACAAGACCATAGGATAAGAATGTGATCGACACAAAGTGGGTTTACAGGAATAAATTGAATGAATATGGACAGGTTACAAGGAACAAAGCTAGATTGGTATGCAAAAGATATGCACAGATTGAAGGAATCGACTTTGAAGAGACATTTTCCCAAGTTTCCAGAATGGAAGAAATATGATTTCTTTTAGATTATGCATGGTCCAAAAATATTAAAGTGTATCATATGGATGTAAAATAAGTTTTTATGAATGGGGAAATTCAAGAAGAAGACTACATTGAACAACTAGAAGTATTTTAGTTGTCAGAGAATGCAAATTATGTGTGTAAATTAAAGAAGGCCTTGTATGGTCTAAAACATGCTCCTAGAGCATGGTACTCTAGACTGGATAAATATCTACAACATGCAGGGTTCAGAAAAGGAAATGCAGACAACAAACTCTACATAGGGGTAAGTCAAGATAGTATTTTATGAATTGAAGTTTATGTTGATAATATTATTTTTGGTAGTGATGATGATAGATTAAGATAGAAATTTGAAAAGGATATGCAGAATGAATTTGAAATGTCATGACATGGAGAACTATCCTTCTTTCTGGGACTTCAGATACGTCAAAGAAACCAAGGAATTTTTATTCCTCCAACCAAGTATATCAGAGAAATTCTAAAGACATTCATAATGGAAGATTGCAAACTAGTTATCACTCCCATGCAAACCAGTTGCAAGTTAAGAAAAGATGATGATTCAAAGTCTACATATCATAGGCAATACAGGTCAATGATTGGTAGCCTACTATATGTGACAACATCTAGACCAGATGTAATGTAGGAAGTTGGACAGGTGGCATGTTTTCAAGAAGCACCAAAGGAATCACATTTATTAGCAGTGAAGAGGATTTTCAAATATCTCAAAGGAACATAAGAGTTTGGATTATGGTATCCAAAAGGAAAGAATATATCACTTATTACCTACATAGATGAAGATTCGGCAGGTTGTATTGATGACTGATGAAGAACCAATGGAGCATTGTTCTACTTGGGTGAGTGTTTAGTATCATGGATAAGCAAGAAACAATCATCAATATCTTTATCTATAGCCAAGGAAGAGTATATTGCAACATCAACATGTTGTACACAGTTTCTTTGGATGAAACAAAGTCTGACATATATACAGGTTGAGTATGATGATCCCATTCCAATATATTGTGATAATACAAGCACCATTAGTATCTCAAAGAACCCGAGCATGTGCTCCCAGATGAAGCACATTCCAATCAAGTATCACTTTATACAGGAAGAGGTTGCAGAAAAGAACATCAAAGTTGAGTATGTTGGCACAAAAGAACAAGTGGCAGACATATTTACAAAACCACTTCCACGAGAAGACTTTGAGTATCTTTGCCAGAGACTCAGAGTTATTTCTACTCCAAAATGAATTATTTTGAATGATTGTATTATATGACTTATATGTACACAATGAAGCACCATAAAGAGGATAGTTAAGTTAGGGGGAGCATCCCCAGATGGAAAGATACCTTTTCCATTGATGACAAAGGGGGAGATATCTAGCAGATGCAGAGGATAGAGGCATGATTCCAAGGGGACCAATGGTCACGGATATACAGAGGAAAGAGGCATGATTTCAGGGGGATAAATGGTCACAGAGATGCAAAGGAAAGAGGCATGGTTCCAGGGGAAGAATGAGTGATATGATTTGAGTATTGCATCAGAGTATTTCCATCAATGCCAAAGGGGGGTATTGTTGATTAAGGTTGGTTTTCATTGGTGTCAACCCTTGAAGAAATTTTGGTAGAACAAAGGTTTGGGTAATGGACCCAAGTTTGTTTGATGTAAAGATGACTCATTATTTTCTTATCATAAGTTGATAAGAAGTACAAATAGATGAACTCCAAAGTGGTCCCTTTATGGTGAAAGCCCTCATGGGAAGATGCTTTGTGGATTGAGTTATACTAGAAGTATGGTTAGAGAACCCATGATTAATTGTGGAATAATGAGATGAAGGTCATTGAATTTGTCAGTGAAACTATCCTAGATGGATAGTGCTTGTCATGCCATTTTCGGTGGTATGTGGAACATCACATAACTCCGCACGGTTAGAGAGTTATGGCCATGTGAAGTTGGAGAGCCCTCATGAGTCATATAGAAGCCCCTAAAAGTCAAAGTGTTTGCAAAATAATTTTTTTTAAATAAATGAAGAACTCCCTAAAATAAGGAAAGTGTAATGCTACATGAAAGTATAAATAAGAGGCAAAGCTCTCTCATTTAATCACACTTGAACACATTGAATATATTTTTTTGTGTGAGGCTTATTGCAAGTACTCATTGATACATCTAAATTTGTGAAAGTTTTAGGTAATAAGAAGGGTTGATGGTGAAATTCTTGGAATTACAAAGAATACCAAAAAAACTCAATTTTTTGAGGTGTACACAGGCTAGTAGTATATAGGGTGCATACATACTGAGGCGTACATGGGTTGGAAGTGTATAGCATGCATACATGTTGGTAAAGCCATGGAAACCTTAGAAGATGAAGATGTAGAGGTTCTAGATTCTAAGAACAAGCTCCTAGCAAGGTATACAGTGCTCAGATACATCATATCTATCCATTAGTTAGAAATGCATGTATTATTTCTATGAATAGTTGGATTTTGATGTATGCATATGAAATGGTTATGGAAATTTGAGGATTCTCCCTAGAGAGACTAGTGGCCACATGGGATCTTCTGCATATGTTAGATCTATAGAAATACAGTGTTGGTATATTTATCATTGATACTCCTTGTTGAGTCACATCTTGTATTTCTTGGCATATGGCTAAGGGTTTTTGTGGTACCTGGTTGAGGGCTTGTATTTTTGAAGTGTTTGATGTATTGAGAGGTTGAATATCAAAAAGGGTTTGATGACTAGATCATGTAAGGATTATTATACTTGTTCATGATTACACACACCTATATGGCACATGAGTAGATATATATATATATATGTTTTGGCTAAAGTTTATGTATGAGGATGCATGTATAGGGTATAGTTATTGTCTGGATATAGTGACAGGTTACAAATCTATGTGAAAACGTTATAGAGGATCATAAGTTTTCAAGAGAAAGAAAAACCTAGTTTTTAGAAGGCATACACAGGTTGCATAACAGTTTGGTTGCGTACATACGCAGGCTGCATAACATATAGGGTGCGTACATATGCATGCTGCAGCACTACAGGTCACGTACCTGCTATATTTTGTTGATACATGTTCAGTTTGGGTACATATTGATAACAGAGAAGTTGTATAGGTTGGATGTAGGTCGGTGGTACAGATTGATATAGTTGTATAGTGGTATATCTCACAGTGATAATGTGATAATGGTTCCATCATTCTACTTATACATCAGGGCAGTTGGACGGGTCAAGGACAAGTGGTTGTAGCCACCTTTTGGTTGTATCTGAAGAACATAGGGGGTTGTATCCTCCTTCTGGTTGTAGCCAGAGAATTGGGGAGTTGGAGCTTCCCTCAGGTTGTAGCCTGAGAAACTAGGGGGTTGGAAATCCTTTCAGTTGCAGCTAGAAAAGAAATGAATTTGGTGCTTCCAATGAATGTAATTCTTCAAGACATATAAGAAAAAGAATTATGTTTTTTTCTCCCACTTTGGGTTTCCATGTAAAACACTACTGTATTGTGTATGTGTATGATTGTTCATTTGTTCATTGCTTATTTACTCTGTATTTATTGGATGATAATGCTACATTGATATAACACTTGGATTATATGATTAAAAAGGATTATATTGATCTATTATTGATTCACCCTAGCTCTTAGTAATCCAACAATGCTTTGGTCCAGATCTCGAGAAGAGAGAGGGATCGTTGCTGAGGGATATGCCACAAGTGAAGGAGAGAGGGATCGTCACTTCTCTCTCAAATTGTGTGGCATGGGGGATCAATTCTTCTTCGTTGGTTTGAGGTGTGCAGGAGAAGGTGTGATGATATGATATTTTACATCATGGTCTGTGATTTTACATCGTGTGGTGATTTTGGGAGGGATATCATTTTTAGTTCCCTTCTCCAGTGTAGAGTGAGAGAGGTTGTGTGACCTACGTATAGTGGAGCATCTGCTTACCACTAAGATTGGCATTGCACTATAAAATGTGTTGCACTTTGATTGGTGATACTTGTTGGAGGCTAGACATTAATTTGGGGGAATTTCTCTTGTTTTGAGGCCCAAAAGAAAATGTCTCCTACTACTGTATCTTGTTGCATGAAGGAGTTTGAAAGGATGATGAATCTGCTGGAAGAAACCTACCTCAACAAAGCCAACAAATTTGATGGATCGAATTTCATCAATTGGAAATTCAAGATGCAAAACTTGATGGAAGGTTACGATGTATGGACGATCGTGAAAGGAGATGAAGCATGACCCAATGCAACTATAGGCGTGACAACAAAATCAATCCTAGATTGGGATAATTGAGAGAACAAAGCCAAGGTATTGTTGAGAATGTCTATTAAAGATAGAATAATTCCTCTTATTAGAGATGCTAAGACTTCTAGTGAAACATGGCAAGTGCTTAGAGGTCTGTGTCAAACTAATAATATCAATCGCATTATTTTCCTAAAGAGAAAATTGATAAGTATTAAAATGGATATAAATGAGTCTTTCAATACATTTCTTGGGTGAATTAAAGAAATGAAAGATAAATTGGGAGGAATAGGAGAAAAAGTGTCAAACATTGATCTTGTCACAATTTCCCTAAATGGAATGCTAGAGGACTATCAAATGTTTATAACAAGCCTTAGAGCGAGGGATAAATATCCCACTTTTGAGGAACTGGTAGGTATATTGTTGTAAGAGGAAGACAGGCACACAAATCTAAAGCCTCAGAATTTAAAATTAGCACTATGGCCAAAGAAGAGATTCCCTAAAGGGAAACCACGAGAAGGAGGCAGAGGAGGAAGTTCATTTCATAGGAAGTCAAAGCCAAATCAAGGTATTCCATCGAATAGAAATGAACCTAAGTGATTTTGTTGTGGTAGGACTGGGAGTATTTCCAGAGAATGTTATAAGAAGAAAAATGATGATGAGGCTAGGCATAAAAATAGAAAAAAATCAGGAAACTTTGCAGAAGAAAACCAAAATATTGAACCAAAAGATCTCAAATTGTTTGTGTTGAATGTTGCATTGTCTGTTGAAACTAATGATGTTGATTCATGGTTTTTTGATTATGGAGCTTCAATTCACATGACATGTAATAATAATTGGTATACAAACTTTAAAGAAACACATAATGGTGTCCATATTTATCTTGGAGATGATCTCTCTTATCAAATCAAGGGATATGGAGATATTCAAGTAACACTTATGAATGCTACTGTCAGATACATTCACAATGTTGTGTGTGTCCCTGGGATAAAGAAAAACTTTATTTTTGTGTCCACCATTACAGATCAATATTTGAAGGTCGAATTCTTCAAGACACATTGTATAGTGAAGGACTTGCAGGATCATTACACAACTGTTTCTTCGGGAGTAAGAGTTGGAGGCCTATACAAACTTGATGTCACTAGCAAGGATCATCAATCTTTAAATTTTGCAACTATGCCTACAGAAAATCTTTGGCACCAAAGGTATGGTCACATTAATTATCATGATTTGTTGTTATTACAAAACAAAATAATGGTTGAAGGACTCCCTATGTCGAAGAATGAGTATGTTTCTTATGAAGGTTGTGCATTAGGAAAGATGCACAGAGATGAATTTCCCTCTAATGCTGATAAGAGAAAAATAGATCTATTAGAACTTGTGCACACTGATGTTTGTGGACCAATGCAGACAAGGTCGCTAGGAGGTGCTTATTATTTCTTATTGTTTATTGATAACTGCACAAGATACACGTGGGTTTATTTCCTCAGGAAAAAGATTCATGTTTTTTAATACTTCAAGGAATTTAAAAACATGGTGGAGAAGCAAACAGGAAAACCCATCAAAATTCTTCGTTCAGATCAAGGGGGAGAATACAGATTGGGGAACTTCATCAAGTACTGCAAAGATCATGGAATAGTACAACAATTTACAGTACTCCACACTCCATGGTAGAACAGAGTCACATAAAGGAAAAATAGAACTCTGGTTGAGTGTGCACAAAGTATGATGAAAGGTAAGAATCTCTCAAATGATGTTTTGGTTGAGGCCATTAGCACTATTGTTTACTTAAAGAATAGAATTCCAACAAGACATCTTGATCATAAAACTCCCTTTGAATCCGTGTATGATTCTAAACCAACAGTTAATAATTTGAGGATATTTGGGTGCAATGATTTTTCACACATTCCAAAGGAGAACAGGAAGAAGCTTGATGCTAAAGCTATCAAATGTATTTTTATAGGGTACTGTTTAGAATTTAAATCATATAAACTGTTTAATCCATCTACTCACAAAGTGTTTGCAAGTAGATATGTAATCTTCCATGAATAGGAAGAAGCAAATAATGAAGACATCGGTCATGAAGGGTGGTAGGTACTTCTTGAAGATAAAGAGGTCAAAGAAGAGAAGCAACAATAGGAAAAGGAACCAAGTGACATGGATACATATAGCAGTGAAGAAGAATCTTCACAAACTGAAGAAGAAGTCACCAACAAATTAAGAAGATCTTCATGATGGGTTTGTCCACCTGAAAAATATAAATATTATGACCTAATGAGTAATATTTCATATGTCATTGAACCCATGAGTTTTAATGAAGCTAATGAACATGAAGAGTGGAGAGAAGCAATGGAGGAAGAATATGACTCTATAATGAAAAACAAGACTTGGGAATTGAATGAATTGCCTAAAGATAAAAATCCCATAGGATGTAAATGGATATACAAACCTAAATTCAAAGAAGATGGTAGTATAGATAAATATAAAGCCATATTGGTGGCAAAAGGGTATCCACAGAAAGATGGCATTGATTATGCAGAAACATTTGAACTAGTATCTCAATTAAACACAATAAGAATGTTAATTGCACTAGATACAAAACACCATTGGAAGCTTCACCAATTAGATGTAAATTTTTCTTTCCTTAATGGTGAGTAAAAGGAGGAGGTTTACCTTATGCAACCAGAGGGGTTTGTGAAAAGTGGTCAGGAAAATTCAGTATGTAAATTAAAGAAAGCATTGTATGGACTGAAACAGGCACCTAGGTCATGGTATGAGAAGATAGCTTCATTATTTCTTTAGTAAGGTTTTATGAGGAGAAAAAGTGATCCAAATATGTATACCAACTTTGATGAAAAGGGGAACATTGTATTGATTTCCTTATATGTTGATGATTTAATTATTATAGGAAATTCAGAAAAAATGATTAGTGGAATTAAGAAGCAGATGTCACAGGTATTTGAAATCAAATATCTTGGTGAGTTACATTACTATCTTGGTCTTGAAGTCTGGAGAAATGTTGGTCAAACCTTTGTGTCTCAAGGAAAATATGTCAGATAAATACTTAAGGGATTTAAAATGGATCAATGTAAAGTTTCTTATGTTCCAATGAAATATAACACAAAACTTTACTGCGATGATGGTTTGAAGGAGGTAAATGATATAGTTTATAGACATATGGTGGGAATCCTCAACTATCTCACTACAACCAGACCTGACATAGCATACTTTTTTAGTGTGTTAAGTCAATTTATGGAAAAACCTCTAGAAATCCATTGGAATGCAGTGATAGGGGTACTCAGGTATCTCAAAGGCACACTTGATTATGGTATTAAGTATACTGATTCATTTGATGTTGAGCTAATAGGTTAATTAGATCCAGATTAGGTTGGCAATCCAGATGATCGGATACCTACTACAGGTTATGCTTTTGGCATTGGATCCGGGATTGTTTCATGGAGCAGTAAGAAGAAACCTATTGTATCTTTGTCATCCACTAAAGAAAAATATAAAGCGTTGTGTGCAACAACTTGTGAAGTTGTTTGGTTGAGAATACTACTTCAAGATGTTGGAGAAGAACAAAAGAAAGCTACGATAATCAAATGTGATAACCATAGCTTAATCAAGTTGGAAAACAATCTAGTTTATCATTCAAGGACAAAACATGTTGATACTCAGTTCCATTTTGTTAGAGAAAAGATGCAGTCTAATGACATTTCTTTAATGTATTGTAATACTAGTGAAAATGTTGCTAATATTTTCACTAAGCCTCTTGGGAAGATCAAATTTGAACTGTTTAGAGAGATGTTAGGTGTGGATGTAAATCCTTTCTCCATTAAAGGGGAGAGTTAGAATAATGGAGAAATTAGTTGGTAGCACTGATTAGTTTTCAACAATTTAGAACTGGTCATAAACCGTTCCTCAACCATATGACGTCATATATATATTTGTATATTCTCATTGATTAATTTGGAACAAACTTGGCTTTTCTTCCCTCATCTCTAAAATGTTGTGAGTCGGTTTTCTTCACTCTAGTTTTAAGTGTTAATGTTTTTAATATAGTAACCCAAATAAAATTTTGAGAAAGTATGAATAAAGTGTTGATTTGAGTTGAATGGAGAGAAATTACTTTCATATTGTATAAAACAGTTATTGTAGAATTTATGGTATTCGATAATGATAAAAAGGAAGCATGAAATTCAAAATCAATAGTAATATATAGTAAAATAAGAGTGTTTTCTCTTTCGAAGTGCATTATTTGGATTATTTATAGATCTTTGAGAAGATTGGAATTTGAAATATGGAGAGGATGTATATGTATAGGAAAATGCCTTTTTATTATTGTTAATTTATAAAAGTGATGTGGTATTTGCAAAGAAGGAAGATATTATCCAAAGACATTTTGATGTGTTAATTTTTTTAAATTACCTTGAAATGAAAGTTAATGGAAACAAATTAGAGGTAATGGTAATAGGTAATCCTGATATGGATATTGCTATTTTTATTTAATGGTGAAAAAATAGAATTGGTTCCTTCTTACAAGTATTTAGACTTTAGATTCAATTCCAACTATAATTGGAATTATTTTGTGCAAAAAAAGGTGCAAAAAGAGGCATGAAGACTCTCTATTCTATGAAAAAACAATGAAAACAAATCTAGTTTTGGAGTTGAAGATTGAAGAAGTTACTCTTTGTACCATTGGTACAAATAATGGTTTTGTATGTTTGTCTACTCTTATGTCTAGGCCCTTCCAAAGAAATTTGATAGAGTTCAAAAACAATTCTTACAAAAAGAAATTAGGGGTTCAAATATAAATCCCTTATTCAAAGTTGTTAGTATAAGTATGTATGTTTCCATTAGAAGGAAAAAATATATGCCAATCTATCACATATATATTACAAATAGGGCATATGAAATTAACATATTACACATCAAGATTTTCTATATGAATTGTTAGACATTGTAGAGTTAGTATAAAAGAAGGTAATAGAGAAGTTGTGGCAAGATCCCTAAAAGTAGGGAATGCACAATTAACATATTACACGTCAAGATTTTCTAAATGAATTTTTAGTCACCATAGAGTTAGTATAAAACAAGGAAATAGAGAAGTTGTGGAAAGATCCCTAATGAGAAAATGAGATTCTGTCAATGTGAAAATCAATTAATTTGTCAATTCAAGCTATTGTGGGACAAACACAAGATTATTAATACAATGAATAAAAAGCAATGAAGAATGCATGCAATTATATAACAATATAAACTAAAAGAATGTCATTCAAATATAAGAAATGGAGAAAAA
>ML840226.1:25712-40667 GCA_009831015.1 Picea engelmannii | reverse complement strand
TTTTCATTTGGGCATACACTTCATTTATTGGCTGATTAGCCGGACATTCTGACCTTGGTGGTAACCTGTGAGGAGGAGATTTTTCCTTGACTTTTATACTTTAACCTCTTCAAAACCCCAGGTTACCGGGGACGTCTCCCCTGGGTTAACCTCCCTAAATAGAGAGAACCTCCCCATTGAGGTGACATTGGGTGGGGAGGGTTCATGTTTTGCCAGTTTGGCCTTTATCCTTTAGCCTTTTCGAACTAGCTACAAACTGTGCGATAACAGGCCACAATCAGATCACTACTTACACAGAGTTTACACAAAGACTTATTGACATATTTGACCAAGGGGATCCAGAGCTACATTTCAGGGAACTCACCCAACTCAGGCACACAGGATCACCATAGGTATATATGGAGGAGTTTCAGTGGATAGCAATTATGGTACAGGGTGTTTCTCAACCGAGACTCATGATGCTCTTCATAGAGGGGTTGATGGAACCCTTAAGGGGTTGGGTAAAGGCTTTCAAACCTACCCACTTATAGGATTCTATATGGAAGACAAGGGATTTGGGATCAGCAACTAAGACTAGATTTACCCCTAGACCACCTCTAAAGATAGGGGGAAGAGACCAAAGACCTCCCATGAACCAAGGGGGGAGAGACCAAAGGGGGTTTGACAGAGGAAGGGGTAGAATGGATGAAACCACTAGGACATAATTAAGGAGGAAGCAGTTGTGCTATACTTGCAAAGAACCTTGGGACCCAACACACAAGTGTATGGGCAAAGGCAAAGCACACTACATTGAAGTAATTTTTGATGATGAGGAAGATGAAGGTTTCTGTAATGATCCCAAGCCAATTTTTTTGCTTGGAATCACTAACTAATTACTGATTCGATTATTATCTGTTGTGTATGCAGGTTGGCCTTGAACATTTCGGCCTTAGGGTTTATTGATTTATCCAGCCACAGATTTATACAAGCATCATTGCAATTATATGAAGATCATCAACATTACACAAGATAGAGACCACAAGCAAATAGTTGAACTTTATTATAAGAAAGAAAGCACCTGATACAATAGAGAAGCAGATCTGAAGTAGATGGCTTCAAGACAATAATGGAGTTGCATACAAAATGCTCCAAGAGATACAAATCATGCCTCCCAAAGGCTGCTATAGGACATGGATGCTCAACTGCAAAACCAGGGTTTCAGCCTAACCCTCAAGCAACTGGTACGGCCCTGCTGACTGCTAGTACGGCCTGCTGAAGACAAGAACATCAATGGTTCGGCCCTCCTGAAGATCAAACCCTCCAAACGCTGCTAAACCTTCCTCAATGATAGATCAAGACAATGTAAGCCTCCTCCTGAAGTATGGAGCCCAAACACTGAAGATTCCTCTCCAATCTGCAGAAACCCTAGGATGGTACGGCCCTCCTGCAACTCTGAAGATGGCCAATAGTACGGCCCAGCTGAATGTGAGCTCTGAATAGTCTGAAACTCTCCCAGATGGTAGATCAGGCACCTATAAGCACTTGAGAGAAGTCTCAAGGTCAGATCTAGCCTCTAGCGTCGTAGATCTGAGAAATACTGAATCACAAGTCGTACCCTTCCTCCTAGAAATCGTCCCCACCTGCAGTAGATGATAGGGACGTGATAACTCCTCCAAGAAGCCCTCAAACTGATGAGCAAGGGCTTGCAAGCAAAACCCTAATGTTGGAATCCCCTCAAGCTTCTTCCCTATGATGGAACAAACTCTTCCTTCAGTCAATCCTAGAACACAAATGGAAGTGTCCTCATAACTGTCCCTGGCTCTGGAATCCCCATGAGCATCTGTATGACCAACTGTCTCAAAACCCCTCGTGAAGAGTGGTCGCTGTGATCCATGGACATCCTCTTGCATCTCTTGATCATAACTCTCCATACTCATCAGTGATCCTGGGTACTCCCCATGCTCCTCCATCAACTGGAGCTCTACTGCTAAATCACCAACATCCTCTAGCAATGTGGTTGAATGATATGTCGGACTCTCTGCTAAGATAGATGTAGTGGATCTCTGACTAGTCTCCTCAAGGAGCTCCTCTAATTTGGACCTTTTTTCTTGAAGGGCTATCTGTGTGCCTTCCAAGAATCTTAATGTGCTCACCAACTCATGAGTGAGTCGGTCCACCTCAAATTTCTGCTCCCTCAATGCCCTGTGATACTTCTCGCCAACCTCCAATAGATAATCCCTATCCATCGACAACTGTCGGTACTCGTCCCTCATCGCAGTCACTCTCTCCCTGAGCATATGGAAGTCATCAATGACAAGTCCCCCATCTGAACTATCCTGTGCCATCGAGGCCCTCCAACAAAAATCTGCCAAAGTGTCCCATAGCTACCGCGATCATATCCTCACTAACCTTTAGTTGCATTGCCAATTGGTGTGGCTCTCCATAAGAATGCTCCCTAGTATCCGCTATGCTACTCTGGTCCTCAGTCATGTGCACTGTAATGTCCCCCACCTCTTGATGAAGAGGTCTGGAGAGACTCAGTGGTCTAGCTATCCCCACTAGACTATAGTCTCAGGCATATTGGGGTCAAAGTCAACCAGAAAACATAACATTCTATTATTAAGTTAACGTTGTGTGGAAAGGGATAACTCAATGAAAGAAAAGAAAAGGTGAGTTGAAGTTAAGAGTTAACCCTAGGGGTTAACTAACGCAACAGATGAATATACTGGAGCTATAAAGGAAAGGGCAAGGCACACTCCTAAGGCATTCTACATTATTATCTTATTTGCATTGGAGCTCTTGAGCACAAGCAGTTTTGAGGGTTTTGAGTCTAAAACCCTAGAGATCAAGTCGATGGTGAAATATCCCACCTTTCTTGATCAAGGCTTGGTCCCGGAGGTGAAATAATCCTCCCACACCATTCTACAGTGTTGCAGGGGTTTTTCTAAAGGCAGATTCCAAGCTAGTGCGCAACCTAGGGGGTTTCCAGATAGGGAGCCGCACCACCTTGAGAAGATTGATTCGATTTGGAGGAAGGAGAAGGCTTTTTGGAAAAGGAGCAACTGGGTTTTCTTTGTAGGGTCCCTGGCATCATTCCTGGTCTATTCCGGAGGAAATTATCCTTACAATTTATTTATTGGAGCTTGGCATGAATTGGAGGAGAGAGGGGCACATTGCAGAAAGAGGTTATCAGTGTTTATTGGCTCAGTTATTCATAGATTGACTTGAGACTTCATCATCTTGTTAGCATTGGCCATGTTGCCGCCTTATACACACCTGGGCTATCGTGGAACAAATCTTCAATCCACGTGGTGTGTCCTTGGGGGCAAGTCTCGATTCAAGGTGTTGTCAGATCCTCAACTCCTCCATCTAGGCCAACTCCTAGTGAAGCCAAGGGGGGTAGTCCCTATGAAAAAGAATTTAAGGCTTTTACTCTATGAAGCTGAAAAGCAAAATTATTCTAGGAGTTTATTTGGAAACACAAGATTTAATATAGCAACATAAATTACTCAAAGGATACAACCTGTGAAAAGCTCATAAATGTTAATCATTCACCATAGAACTTCAAACCAATTGAAGTAATGATAAGCTGAAAAAATAATAAAAGGTAGACCAGTGCCAGATAAATGTAAAATGTGATGTGATGAAAATGTCGCGTTAATTTTATCTTGAGAATTTCATTAAGGGATTTGGGATATTAACAAGTCTTTGAATCCATGAAGTGGGGATTGAAGTCGGGGTCCCCACTCTTTGTGTGCAAAAGTGTTTATGTGGCCTATCTTACTTGCTAATCTTGGGTTCTTATAGACTTGCTGACCGGATGTGCCGTACGTCCAACAGGGAGAGAACCTCGATCTCAAAGTTTCCCCCTGACTGAACACACTCCACCCAGGGTAGAGATCTTAGACATTAGCACAATAAGATAGATTTTCCTAATTAAAGTAGCATGTGTTGCTCAAATCCGTTTCTGGGTCTCCAAAGCCACTTGAGCGTAGCAGTGGGATTGCATACACGGTTGAGCAACTTGGGTTTATTCCAATATTTGCAAAAGATAAACTAAGCTAACAATTAGTATTCTACGAAAGCAAAGCTAAAACTTTGTGATTGATTTTATGACTTCAATTTAGTGATATGAATTGATTTTATCTTTTTTATGCAAAGTTAAAACTAAAAGTTAAGCAAATAACACGGGAAACAACCCTGAAACAAGAAAGGGAAAAACACCTGTTTCCCCCCAGGGGCAGGGGAAACGACGAAAACCGAGCTTTGTGGCTCGCAAACTTTATTAAAACTCCTACACTACTTTCTTTTCTTTTGGGCTTTGGATCCTTATAGATCCAGATTGATAATCTAACTAAGTACAACAAGAGAAAATACTTTCTTGAGCCTTGGGTCTTCAAGGGATTGAATCGGGTGAGGGGTCTTCCACTTGGATTCCAAAGATCGATCTTGTACCTTGAATGACCTGTTAGGACAGCAAAGAAAGTGTGTTATTAATGGCAGAAAGTAAATGAAAACATAAAGGAAAGAAAGTGATTTTCAACAATGTTTTTAAAGGACAACTTATTCCAAGTAAAGGACAAAATTGCTTAGTTTTTTAGAGGGTTTAGGAGATTTTTTATCGTATGGCTGACCCAAAATGATCCAAGATGAAATGATCTTGTCCTTGGCTGTCCTTCAACCTGTGAAAACAGCGAAGAAGAAGACTCCAAAGGCTGCCAAAAGAGGGTTAGGACAGCAAAGGAAAAATACCCAAAACTTGCAAAAAATGAACTAGAAACTAGAGAGTGTGAGCTAAAAAAAATTCTAAACTTTTTTGCAGAAATTTTATGACTGTTAGGACAGCAAGGTAAATCACTTTGACTTGCCAAATATTTAAATGAAGAACAGAAATAAAATATTGCAATTTTAGCTTTAAGAGATAGGGATTAAAACTAGCTAAAAATGTTTGGAAAACCTTTCTAAATCTACCTTTTTGAGATGTAAAACTCTAAGCAACTAGTAGATCTAGACTAATAACCATGAAAAACAAATAATAGACCTTAAGAACATAAATCTTTTTTGCATGCAAGTAACCAAGTAACCGGAAATATTTTTTTAGAGAAATTTAGAGAGGAGAGAGAGAAACTTGTAGCTTGAAATTTTGGGCAAATGGAGTCCTCTTTTGGTGGAACAAAGAGGGATGATGTCTTCTTGTGAAACCTTGAAAATGAGGGTGATGCTTGCTCGCTCAACCTCCTCTCCAAGTGAAGCAACCTGCAAACTTAGAAACCCTTGCAAGAAATATAGTTAAACAAGTTGGTGTTACCTACAAAAGAAAACTTGGAAAGCATGAATATTAGCTGAAATAAACATGCAATTCAAAGAGATCTAAAGAAAGTAAACAATAAGATTATCAAATAACTGAATTTTCAAACCTTATCCTACATGGAGATAGCTCCTCTTCATAGACCAAGTTAACCAATTTAACATGCAAAAATACAAGAACAAATATACCTCATGAGCAATAATTTGACAATCCACATCCACACATTAGCATGCTACACCATATGAGACCTCCAAAGCCTTTTATTCCATTAGCAAAAAGAGAGAGATTACAATTGTGTACATCAAGTTCGCCCAAGCTCCAACTCTCCAAATGGAGGGTCGCCTTGCATTTATTAGCATTTGGGTGACAATCCCAAGAGAAGATGCGCATTGCATGAGTGGTGCAAGGAGTGAAGGCGAGTGGCGCATAGAGTGAAGGGGAGATGGATTGGAGTGTTGTGGAGTGGAGTGAGGTGTTGTGAGGTGGAATGGAGTGTAACTAAAGTGAGTGGGAGTGAACTAGGGTGTGAGGGCGAGTGTGAAACCTAGGGATGTGCACCCTCTCTTCTAAATGCGCCACATAGCCAAGTGGGGTCGAGTCCCTACTTTGGGATCTCCTCCATGTCCATGTCACCCAAGCAAGTCGCCTTCCTCTCCAGTGAACTCACCCAAGTTCAGAGTTGACTGGGAACCAAGATAAAACATGTATCCAACATGTTCCCCAATTTTCCTAAAAAATAGGGAAATTAATTAAATGACCACTTTTCCGTCTTTTTCGAGATAAATACAATTTTGAGTGATAAAAATCACTTTTTTTCCTAGACAGAAGGGGAAGAGGGGTTTAAATGGTTCTCTGGCTTAGAAAACGAGCATAAATATGGCATCTGACAATGATTGATGCCATATTTTTACAATTTATTGACTTTACATCAAAAAATTTCCATTTTGTGGGAAATTTATTATTTCACTAAAACATTAAAAAAAACCTATCGGACCTTAGCCGCAATTTCCATATGACTCAATAGACATGACCTAGCATGAACTCATATACATTTAGACACTAGACATTGGTTATACCATGCCAAGGCCTAAACACCAACACATACTCTAGCTTTGGAGTCAGTCTCTGAGTGAAAAAACTTAGAAATTATTAATCGCCCACTAAGGCAGGCAAAAAATAATTAACAAGTGAAAAAAAAACACTCTAGAGTACATGCTCGTACCGAGGTCTTAGGTGGCCAATAGTATTTTACAACTTTCATGCTCAAGTCATTTATTACAATTCCCCTGGAGGGATGGAAATGCCGAAAAAGGTGGTCTTTAAAAAGACCTGTTGAATCTGTGAACTTTGACTTCTGAGCATCTGTCTGCTCAGTCTCTAGCGGCTCATCTTCAAATTCAGCTAGTGCAACTTGGTGGATAACAGGCCCGATCTACAATCGGGGAGATTTTGGTGACATTTGGAGGCTCCTAGAAGGGAGAACAGATTCTCCTTGACTTAGTCAAACTAGGAGGGCGCAAACCAGTTGAGGGTTTGCTCAGTTGGAGGAGCAGAACTTCTCAGTTCAGCTTGAGACTTGGCCCGGTAGATTCTATTAGCCCAATCTACATTCCGAGAGAGTATGGAGGGATTTTGAGCTCAAAAGGAGGGCCGAAACTTGAGGGTTTATCAGCATCCAGAGCAGGGTGCAACTCATCCAGTTGGAGGGGCTTTGCAGAGTATTGACGGGGTCCTCTTATCTTCAGTCTTATCTTGCTTGTTGGTAGCCTTTGGAGGCTTGGATCTCTTCTCAGACAACCTTTGGGAGGAACTTATATTTGTATTGCTTATTATTGTATCGACTGACAACCCATTTTGATATTATTGGGGCTTTCTTCCAGATCTGTAGATCTGTTGTATACGGGATCTCCCTACTATCTAAATAAAGGTCAGATATGAGATTATTGGTTCTCTACTGGTGTTCTTTGTATATCTTGCCTTGTTTATGATTATATGCTTTAGATCTATTGCTCAATCAACATTAAGTAAATCCATAATGCACATCTTCATGAGTAAACCTGCAAATACATAAACAACATAGCAAAAAATAAACAGTTAGTGTTCTGAGCAAAAAATTTGGCTCAGGAACATTACAGTGGTATTAGAGCGTTGATCCTCCCAGCTTATGGGGATTAGTGCATGTGGAAGTTCAGTGGCATTTACATGGGCAAACGCAGAAAACAGATAGGTGAGACAGAGGTAGAAATGGAGGGGTCAAGTGAGGACAGTGAGCCACAGATTCTAGCAGGTTTCTCCAAGGAGTTACAACACTCCATAAACATGACACAGAGTACCCTTGTACAACATATACAGGAAAACCGGGAGGCAGTGTGTAGGGGATAGGTAGAAATGACAGAGACTCTGGAAAGAGTGAATGCCAGTAAGGAGAGATTGTCGCAACTCTTGATGCAAATGACTCATGCAGGGAAGGGTCCGGAGGTTTATGCAAACAGAGAATCTAGTGGATCTCGTGGAGGGACTAGACCTCAGCAAGAGCATAGCCCTCGTTTTCACAGTAAGGGACAGAGCTATGGAGGTGGTGCACCTGAGGGGAAAACACACAGTAGGACCACCCCTAGGCCCTATCTACCCACATTCTTGTATAATCAGCCACAACGTAACTATGAGGATGAGATTGAGGACAACTTTGAGCAATATGCCATGGAGTATCATGCCTTGAGTGCAGGGTTCTAGAGGCAAGTCACGCTAGATCAGTATTGTGGAATCAAGTTTCGAGGTAAGCCTAAACAATATCAAAGGCCCAACTATGAGTTGGAGCTATGAGTTGGAGCACAGGGCAGGCAAGATAGAAATTTTTTATTTTGATGGATCTACTAAGGTGACTGCACAAGCATGGGTGCAAAAGATAGATACCTACCTACAGCTTAACCCCATGAGAGAGATGGACGCCATCAAATTTGCCACCACGTACTTGGATGGGAAGGCTCATGATTGGTGGTACCATGGGTTGACCACACTGGGTCACAAGCATATTACATCCTATACAGAGTTCACACAGAGGCTCATTAACGGGTTTGACCAGGGGGACCCAGAGCTATCTTTTAGGGAGCTCACACATCTCAGACAAACACGATCACTAGAGGTTTACATAGAAGAGTTCCAGAGACTAGCAGTGGTGGTACAAGATGTGTCTCAAGAGAGACTTAAGATGCTCTCCACAGAAGGGCCGATAGAACACTTGAGGGGTTGGGTCAAGGATTTTAAGCCTACCAACTTGCATGATGCCATTTGGAAGACCAAGGACTTAGGATTAGAAACAAAGACGAGATTCACCCCTAGACCTCTTGGTCAAGGGGGTAGAGACCAAAGACTTCCTATGAACCAAGGAGGGAGAGACCCAAGGGGGTTTGACCGAGGAAGGGGTAGGATGGATGAGCCCACTAAGAGGGAATTGAGAAGGAAGCAGTTGTGCTTCACCTGCAAGGAGCCGTGGGACCCAACACACAAATGCATGGGTAAGGGAAAATCCCACTACATTGAGGTGATTTCAGATGATGAGGACGATGAAGATTTTGGCCACCTACAAAACATAGAGGCAGAAAACCCAGGACGGGCAAAAGAAGAAGATGCAAGTCACGACCTTACAACAGATGGGAAGGTGACAATCACATCCATCAGCGGGGTACCTAAATCAACACCTTCAGGATGAGGGGAGTGCTACAAGGGTAGAAGGTCTCAGTTCTCATTGATGGAGGTGCCTCACACAACTTCATTGACTCAACCCTACTGCAAAGAAGACATATACCAACAGTTGAGTTTGAGGGATTTTGTGTGGAGGTAGCAGGGGGTCGCACCATGCCCTGTGACAGGATTTCGGGAATGAAACTTACCTTGGGCAGGCATGATTTGGCACAAGAATTCTATGTTATGGACCTTCCAGACACCAACATCATCCTTGGAGTATAGTGGCTTAGTACATTGGGTCCAATCACCACAAATTACAAAACCATGGAAATGTCTTAAAGAAAAGACACTGGGAAAAAGGTGGTTCTTTGAGGTATGATAGGAAACACACCGAGGGTGGTGACAGCTAAACGCATGGAGGCCATCTTCAGGAGGGAAGACATTGTTTATGCAACAAAATGTAAAATATCAGTCAAGGTAGACAAGAAGGGAGAAACACACTACTCACCCGAGATCAAGAAAATCATGGATAGGCACAACAAGGTCTTTGAGACTATACCACTAGCGGCACCGCCAGATAGGGGCTTTGAGCACATCATAGAGTTGGAGGAGGGTGCGAAACCTATCATCACAACTCCCTACAGGCACCCCAAGAAATATAAGGATGAAATTGAAAAGGAAATTAAGGAGTTGTTGGATATGGGCCACATCGGGCCAAGTTCCAGTCCCTTTGCATCTTCAGTAGTGCTGGTGAAAAAGAAAGATGGGACAATGCACATGTCCATTGACTACAGGGCTCTAAACAAGAAGACGATAAAAAATAGATACCCCATCCCACAGATTGATGAGCTATTGGATGAGCTCCATGGGGCAGTATATTTCACAAAGATTGACTTGCGCTCCGAATATCATCAGATAAAAATGAGGGAGCAAGATATCTACAAGACTGCTTTCTGGTGTCACTATGGACACTATGAGTTTTTGGTCATGCCTTTTGGGTTGACTAATGCACCAACCACCTTCCAGTCATGCATGAATCATTTGTTCAACAAGCAACAAAGGAAGTTCTTATTAGTCTTCTTTGATGATTTACTGATCTATAGCAAAACTTGGGAGGAGCACCTTCAACATGTGGAACAGATTTTGGCTATCATGGAGGAGAAATATTTATATGCTAAGGAATCCAAATGTGAATTTGGGATGACAAAGGTCCTTTATCTAGGACACATCATTGGAGTGAAAGGGGTACAGGTACACCAAGAAAAAATACAAGCTATACTTGACTGGCCCACACCTAGGACACTCACAGAGTTGAAGGGATTTTTGGGCATCTGTTGCTATTACAGGAGGTTTGTCAAAGTTTTTTCTCAACTTTGCGCACCTTTGACCGATTTGACCAAGAAGAGGGCATTCAAGTGGAGCCTAGAAGCACAGTCCACCTTTGAAAAAATGAAGAAAGTGATGAGTACATGTCCAGTATTGGCCCTACCAGATTTCGCACAACCCTTCACAGTAGAGTGTGGTGCCTCAAGAGAAGGCATTGGAGTAGTACTAATGCAGAACAAACATCCTATTGTCTATGAAAGCCTAAAATTGAGAGGTCCCGAGCTCCTTCACACCATCTATGACAAATAAATGCTAGCCATCATGCATGCATTGGCTAAGTTCAGGCAGTATTTATTTGGGGCAAAATTCATCGTGAGGACAGATCACAATAGCCTCAAGTACTTCCTAGATCAGAAGGACTTGAATGAAAGGCAACAGAAGTGGGTGAGAAAAATCCAGGCTTATGACTTTGAAATAGAATTTGTCAAAGGGAAAAATAACGTGGTAGCAGATGCCTTATCTAACAGACCATCAGTTTATGCCATGACCGATATCTCAGTGGATTGGAAGGCCCACCTCTTGGTGGAATATTCAAAGAACAAATTTGCTTGCAAAGTGATGGATGGACAGGTACAGGATGGTAGTTTCATAATCATGGATGATATCATTTACTACAAGTGCCGAATTTTCTTTTTTTCCGAATGAGCCTTTAAGGCCAGGGTGTTACAAGCATGCCATGATTCACCAGTAGCAGGGCATCAAGGATTCATCAGGACATACAGACAGGTCTAGGAGAGGTTTTCTTGGAAGGGGTTGAAAGAAGATGTGATGAGTCACATCAAGGAGTGCAACACTTGCTCGACCAACAAAGATGAACACACTCATCCAGGAGGACTACTACAACCACTTCCCATTTCGGAGCACAAATGGGAAATCATATCTATGGACTTTATCACAGGATTGCCCAAGGCTCAGGGCAAAGATTGCATTTTCGTGGTAGTGGACAGGTTGACAAAGTTTGTGCACTTTTTTTCCATTGCCACTGTCTTCAATGCAGCACAGGTTGCAGACCTATTCTTCAAGGAAGTTTTTAGATTGCATGGGTCGCCCAAAACCATAGTGATTGACAGGGATAGCAGGTTCATGAGAACATTCTGGAAGGAGCTCTTTAGGTTAGTAGGTATGACCCTAACACCTAGTACCAGTTATCACCCTCAGACGGATGGCCAGATAGAGATAGTCAACAAATGGGTTGAAGGCTACCTCAGGAATTATGTGGTAGGGCAGCATAAAGCATGGGTTAAATGGCTTCACTTGGGGGAATATTGTTACAACACCACTCATCATATGTCCATTGGTATGCCATCATTTAGGGTCTTATACAGCCATGACCCTCTCTCATTTGTAGAGATTGCCTTTGGTGACAACAGGGCTCCAATTGTTTAGGGTTGGATTCAGTAGAGTCAGGACATACTCAGAGAATTGAAGGATCACCTACAAAGGGCACAGAATCAACAGAAGGTACAGGCAGACAAACACAGGGTTGAGCGCACCTTTGAGGTTGGTGCCTTGGTTTATTTGAGGCTTCAACTGTACAGGCAGGCATCCATTAAGAGAAGTAGTGCAGAGAAGCTCCAACCTCGTTTCTTCGGTCCATACAGAGTCAACAGGAGGGTAGGGGCCGTGGCATATGAGTTAGATCTACCACAGGGCAGCAAAAAACACAATGTCTTTCATGTTTCGTGTTTGAAGAGGGCCATCCGCAAGCATATCACTCCTATCGAGGAACTGCCACCTATGGATGAAGAAGGACAATTGGTACTGATACCAGAGGAGATACTTGAATTCAGGGAGAAGAAATTGAGAAAAAGAAGCATCAGAGATTATTTGGTTAAGTGGAAGAACCTACCCATGGAGGATGCCACGTGGGAAGGGGAACAGTTGATCCAGGAGACAGGTCCAGAATTGCTTGTGGGCAAGCAATTTCTAGTAGGGGAGACTATAATGTCACCCACCTCTTGATGAAGAGGTCTGGAGAGACTCAGTAGTCTAGATATCCCCACTAGACTATAGTCTCAGGCATATTGGGGACAAAGTCAACCAGAAAACATAACATTATATTATTAAGTTGACTTTGTGTGGAAAGGGATAACTCAATGAAAGAAAAGAAAAGGTGAGTTGAAGTTAAAAGTTAACCCTAGGGGTTAACTAACTCAACAGATGAATAGACTGGAGCTATAAAGGAAAGGGCAGGGTGCACTCCTAAGGCATTCTGGATTATTCTTATTTTCATTGGAGCTCTTGAGCACAAGTAGTTTTGAGGGTTTTGAGTCTAAAATCCTAGAGATCAACTCGGTGGTGAAAGATCCCACCTTTGTTGATCCAAGCTTGGTCTCGGAGGTGAAATAATCCTCCCACACCATTCTACAGTGTTTCAGGAGTTGCTCTACAAGTAGATTCCAGGCTAGTGCTGAACCTAGGGGGTTTCCAGTTAGGGGGGTGCACCACCTTGAGAAGATTTATTTGATCTGGAGGAAGGAGAAGGTTTTTTTGAAAAGGAGCACCTGGGTTTTCTTCGTAGGGTCCCTGGCATCATTCTTGGTCTATTCTAGAGGAGATTATCCTTACATTTTATTTCTTGGAGCTTGGCACGAATTGGAGGAGAGAGGGGCGCATTGCAGAAAGAGGTTATCAGTGTTTATTGGCTCAGATCTTCATAGATTGACTTGAGATTTCATCATCTTGTTAGCATTGGCCCGATCTACAATCGGGGAGAGTTTGGTCCAATTTGGAGGCTACTAGAAGGGAGAACGAATTCTCCTTGACTTAGTCAAACTAGGAGGGCGCAAACCAGTTGAGGGTTTGCTCAGTTGGAGGAGCAGAACTTCTCAGTTCAGCCCGAGACTTGGCCCAGTGGATTCTATTAGCCCGATCTACATTTCGGGAGAGTTTGGAGGGATTCGGAGCTCAAAAGGAGGGTTGAAACTTGAGGGTTTATCAACATCCAAAGCAGGGCGCAACTCAGCCAGTTGGAGGGGTTTTGCAAAGTTTTGACGGGGTCCTCTTATCTTCAGTCTTATCTTGCTTGTTGGTAGCCTTCGAAGTCTTGGATCTCTTCTATGACAGCCTTTGGGAGGCACTTAACTTTGTATTGCTTATTATTGTATCGACTGGCAGCCCATTTTGATATTATTGGGGCTTTCTTCCAGATCTATAGATCCCTTGTATACGAGATCTCCCTAATATCTAAATAAAGGTCAGATATGACATTATTGGTTCTCTACTGGTGTTCTTTGTATAGCTTGTCTTGTTTATGATTATATGCTTCAGATCTATTGCTCAATCAACATTAAGTAAATCCATAATGCACATCTTCATGAGTAAACCTGCAAATACATAAACAACATAGAAAACAATAAACAATTAGTGTTTTGAGCAAAAAATTTGGCCCAGGAACATTACAGTGGTATTAGAGCGTTGATCCTCCCAGCTTGTGGGGATTAGCGCATGTAGAAGTTCAGTGGCATTTACATCCGCAAACGTAGGAAATGGACAAGTGAGACAGAGGCAGAAATGGAGGGGTCAGGTGAGGAAGTGAACCACAGATTCTAGCAGGTTTCGCCAAGGAGTTACAACACTCGATAAACATGACACAGAGTACCCTTGTACATCATCTATCGGAAAACTAGGAGGTTGTGCGCAGCGGACAGGTAGAAATGACAGAGACTCTGGAAAGAGTGAATGCCAGTCAGGAGAGATTGTCGCAACTCCTGATGCAAATGACGCATGCAGGGAAGGGTTCGAAGGTTTATGCAAACAGAGAAGCTAGTGGATCTCATGGAGGGACTAGACCTCAGTAGGAGCATAGCCCTCGTTATCACACTAAGGGACAGAGCTATGGAGGTGGTGCACCTCAGGGGGAAACAAACAGTAGGACCACCCCTAGGCCCTATCTACCCACATTCTTGGATAATCATCCACAGCGTAACTATGAGGATGAGATTGAGGACAACTTTGAGCAGTATGCTAGGGAGTATCATGCCCTTGAGTGCATGGTTCCAGAGGCAAGTCACGTTGGATCAATATTGTGGAATCAAGTTTCAGGGTAACCCTAAACAATATCAAAGGCCCAACTATGAGTTGGAGCGCAAGGCAGGAAAGATAGAAATTCTTTATTTTGATGGATCTGCTAAGGTGACTGCACAAGCATGGGTTCAGAAGCTAGATACCTACCTACAGCTTAATCCCATGAATGAGATGGACGCCATCAAATTTGCCACCATGTACTTGAATGGCAAGGCTCATGATTGGTGGTACCATGGGTTGACCACAGTGGGTCACAATCAGATTACGTCCTATACAGAGTGTTGCTACCTTATACACACCTGGGAGACGTGGAAGAAATCTTCAATCCACTCGGTGTGTCCTTGGGGGCAAGTGAGAGTTAAGGTGCTGTCACCTTGTTGACCGCTCGTTTAGCACGGAGGTCAACTCACATATAATCAAGATTATCTGTGTCGAAGACAACAGGGTTCTACTGGGTGTTTTTAAACACCAGCACTTATATTTTTGTAAACAGGATCTCCGCACCCCTGTGAGGGTAATAATGTAATAATGTCTGCATGGATCATAGTTAGGTCAGGTACCTTGGATGTTGA
>ML840226.1:4133-14484 GCA_009831015.1 Picea engelmannii | reverse complement strand
AAGCCAAGATAACAAATTTAAAGAAAAATTTAGACCAATATCACCTCATAGATCAAGCATAGATTGACATCAAGTATCCACACACATGCATAGCACACCTTCTTGACCTCCAAAGTCTTTCTTATTCACAAATGAAAAGTATTGCAATGATAAGCCTCTCACCCAAGCTCCAACTAGCTATCAAAGGGAGAGAGATCTCTTATTTATACAAAAATGGGTGGAGTTCCCAAGGAGGGGGGCGCATGGCATCTTCAGGGAGGGCGCACCATGTGTTGAGGGTTGAGCTGCCAAGTGTGGAAGAGTGGGCTGCCACCTCTCCACACTCTAAACAAGTGTCAAATCAAACTCAAGAGGGAGGAGGGTGCGCCACCTCTTGAGAGTGTGGGCTGCCACCTCAAGGGTGCACCACCTCTCCAAGAGGGGCGCACCTCCTCATGGACATGTGCTCAAATCTTCAAAGATATGACCTCAATCAAATGTCAATCATATGGATCTTGTCTCTTTTGACTCTTTGATTGACTTTGCCTTTATTTTGTCTTTGACCTTGTCCCCCTTTATCTTTTTTATTTTTTGACTTGGCTGATTTTTATTGAATTAAAATGACCTTTTTTGGTTTTTGAGAGTAAAATCAATTTTGAGTGATGAAAATCACTAATTTTACTCAAGTAAGTGGGTAATTAGGTAACATGGGTGCTCTAGGTCCAAAAATGATCATCCCCATGGCCTATTTGATGCCCAAATACCACCTTTTTTAATGTATCTTTATTTTTTAAATAAAAATTGCCGAATTCTGGCAATTTTTAATTAACTGAAAAAAATTAAAAAATCCTAGGGGGGACTTAGTACATTTCCATAAGACTCTAGGAGGATGTTTAGCATGGTAATATACATCAGACACTAGTCTTAGATCCATGCTCAAGCCTAACCATGAGCATATACTCCAGCTCTGGAGGATTGAGTGAAAAAACTCATAAATTATAAATCGCCTGAAAACGGAAAAATATAATTAGTAAGTGAAAAAACACTCCAGAGTATAACTCACGCTTAGGAGTTAAGGTGGCTAAGACCTTTTACAAGTTCATCATCCAAACACCTCTTATTACAATTTTTATGGAAAATGTAGAGTAACAGGGTGGTCTTTATGACCGGCTGAACTTTTGAACTATGAATTTTGAACAAGTGATGTTCAAACTTTGGCGGCTCGCTGGAAGTCCATCTCAGTGCAACTTTGATGGATAACACAGAGTTCACACAGAGGCTCATTGACAGGTTTGATGAGGGGGAACCAGAGCTACCTTTCAGGGAGCTCACACAACTCAGACAGACAGGATCACCAGAGGTTTACATAGAAGAGTTCCAGAGACTAGTAGTGATGGTACAGGATGTGTCTCAAGTGAGACTTATGATGCTCTTCACAGAAGGGCCAATGTAACCCTTGAGGATTTGGGTCAAGGATTTTAAGCCTACCAACTTGCATGATTCCATTTGGAAGACCAGGGACTTAGGATCGGCAACAAAGACGAGATTCACCCCTAGACCTCCTAATCAAAGAGGTAAAGACCAAATGCCTCCTATGAACCAAGGAGGGAGAGACCCAAGGGGGTTTGACCGAGGAAGGGGTAGGATGGATGAGCCCAATAGGAGGGAATTGAGAAGGAAGCAGTTGTGCTTCACTTGCAAGGAACCATGGGACCCAACACACAAATGCATGGGTAAGGGAAAATCCCACTACATTGAGGTGATTTCAGATGATGAGGAGGATGAAGATTTCGGCCACCTACAAAACATAGAGGCAGAAAACCTAGGACAAGTAGAAGAAGAAGATGCAAGTCACGACCTTACAGCAGATGAGAAGGTGACAATCGCATCCATTTGCGGGGTACCTAAATTCAACACCTTCAGGATGAGGGGAGTGCTACACGGGCAGAAGGTCTCAGTTCTCATTGATGGAGGTGCCTCACACAACTTCATTGACTCAGCCCTACTACAAAGAAGACACATACCGACAGTTGAGTTTGAGGGATTTCGTGTGGAGGTAGCAAGGGGGCATACCATGCCCTATGATAGGTACATTCCGGGAATGAAACTTAGCTTGGGCAGGCATGATTTGGCACAGTATTTCTATGTTATGGACCTTCCAGACACCAATATCATCCTTGGAGTACAGTGGCTTAGTACATTGGGGCCAATCACCACAAATTACAAAACCATGGAAATGTCTTTCATAGAAGAAACTGGGAAAAAGGTGGTTCTCCGAGGTATGACAGGCAACACATCGAGGGTGGTGACAACAAAACGCATGGAGGCCATATTCAGGAGGGAAGACATCGTTTATGCAGCAGAATGTAAAATATCAATCAGGGTAGACAAGAAGGGAGAAACACACTACTCACCCGAGATCAAGAAAATCATGGCTAGGCACAGCAAGGTCTTTGAGCCTATACCACCAGGGGCACCGCCAGATAGGGGGTTTGAGCACTGTTGCTGCCTTATATACACCTGGGAGACATGGAAGAAATATTTAATCCACTCGGTGTGTCCTTGGGGGCAAGTGAGAGTTAAGTTGTTGTCACCTAATCCTCAACTCCCCCATCTATTTCAACTCCTAGCAAAGCCAAGGGGGGGTAGTCTCTAACAAATATATTAAGGCTTGAAACTAATTTAAGTACAAGAATTGAATCTAGGATTTTTAACTTTCGTTAACAAACATAAAGAAAAAGAATACACATCAATTATTCACCAAGATACATAAAACAAATACTTGCATAAAAGGATACTTGAGACACATTGTTAGATGCAAGTAAAATCAAATTGTTTCAAAGTAAAACACCGAAATAAAACGTGTGAAGCATATGGCTTTGCAAATGTATAAATGAGACCAGTGCCTTAAAGGTATCATGGCCAATGTAGATCGTGTGTTTTATTAAGGTTTATTGATGGTAGGTTAATGAGATAAATTTTATTTGCATGAAAATAAAGTGTTTGTCTAAACTAGATTTGACCCTTTAGAAAAAGTCCCTAAAGTGGAAGTTGAGCTTGCCGAATATCCAACAGGGAGGTCCCTCTGATTTTGCACACAAGCTCAAGAAAATGTGGGAGATCTGACAGGGAGAACCTAGATCTCAAAGTTTACCGCCAGATATCTTCATAGACTCTCTTACGTTTCCACTAAAGAAAAATTCTCTTTAGGATTTCCCTAATTAGTCTATCACCACTGACCTGCCCAGCGTGTATGAAACTTACTCCCTGAAGATCGAGACTAGCTCGCAACTGGAAGGGTCAGGAACTGCACTGGGAGTTGAGGGGAGTTGTTTATTTTAAACAATAAAGCAAAATACTGAAAGGGAAATGTTTTTTAAATTACTAAAGTCTTCGCTGAGCAGCCTCTTGCGAGGAGCTGAGGAGACTGTTTATTTCCAACTTTGAAATTGCATAAAAGGGAAACTAACTAGCAATTAGTATTCTACGTTGCAAAAATGAAATCTAATCTAGATTGTGATTTATTTTAATTTTAAAGTTTATGTGAGATTGTAGTGCTTTGTGATGAATTGAAAGATTACTTTTAGCTTATCCTTAGTTGTGAAAATTGAATCTAAGCTAAAATTGCAAAAATGAGACAATCACCAAAAAAACATCGTTCCCCTAGGGGGGATGAAGAGTGGGAGCTTGTAGCCCCACTGATTTTATTAAAGAAATTACACAACTCTTTATTGGAGTGTCTTGTGACCATTCATTAGGGGGGTCACAAGTCTTTACAATGTTTTACAAATGTTTATTGAAGAAAGGGGTGCTCCCGGATACTCCAAATCCGCCCAAAATGAACAGAATTTCCTCTTATCTGTTCGCAAACTTGCAAAAAACAGCAAGCAAACAATAACAAAATATGTCCAAAAACACTTTGGAAGTGTCTTTGGTTATTAGTAAGAAAGCCCCAAAATTGACTACGTAAAACGAGTGTAAATTGAGCAAAAATGAACTAAGAAGAGCAAGCTAAAGAGTTTGTCTCCATAGGGTTTTTGTTTGTTGTTTTAGAAGAGCAATGTGAAGGCACTTAATTTGCCAAATATGAAAGTGAAATCTCTAAGAAAAGAACCACCCTTTAACTTCTAAATTTTTTTGAAAGAAAAACATGCTAAAATGAAACTTTTCCTATGCTAGATCTAAGCATTAGATGAAACTTGAAAGTACAAACTTGGATCTAGTTTATCTTATGCATGTACACTTAATAATTCTAAATTTGAAATAAAGATAGATCTAAGATACTTGCATTTGCAACAAAGTAACCAAAATTTAGATTTTCTTTTGAGAAAGAGAGAAGGAAGAAACTTGTAGCTTTGGAACCCTTGGGCAATGGAGTCTTTAGATGAGTTAAGAAGGGAATAAGTTTTTATATCCTTGAAGTTGTGAAGAGACAAGCAAGTTTCATTACTGCTCTGAGCTATGAGAACCTGTAAGCTTTAAAATCTTGCAACAAAGCTTGTTAACAAAAATTGGTGTCACCTACACAAGAAACTTGAAGAGTATATTAGTTAACTAAAACATGGATACACATCAAAGCCTCTAAATATAAATGAACAATAGGATTAACAGCAAGCTAGATAAATCCTATCCAATAGATGATAACATCATTTCAAAGGCCAAGATAACAAATCCAAAGAAGAAATTAGGCAATTATTACCTCATAGATTAAGCACAAATTGACATCAAGCATCCACACACATGTATAACACACCTTCTTGACCTCCAAAGTCTCTTTATTCCAAAATAGAAGTATTACAAATAGTACAACCACAAGCAAGATCCCCAAACTCCAACTAGTTTGCAATGGGAAGAGTGCTCCAATATATAGCCAAGAGGGAAAGATGCCAAAGGAGGAGGGTGCACCACTTGGTGAAGGGGGGCGCACCACTTGGAGAGTAAAGCAATGCCAAGTGTGGGTTGAGGGGCTGCCACCTCTCTCAATCCTCTAATTTATCAACACATGGAGCAGCAAGTTGGTGAGAGGGGCACCACCTCTCAAGAGGTAGGCAGCCTCCTCTTGGAGTGTGCCACCTCTCCCAAAGAAGGGTGTTGACCACCTATTCAACTAGGGGTTCAACTCCATGTACCATGAAGATATGAATCATCAGATGCTACCAAGTCAGAGACTTCCTGGTTCTACAAGGCATTTTTGGCCTTCAGCATGTATTTTTGTAATTGGAATTTTTTCTCCCCTGCGTGGGATAATAATGTAATGGGTCTGCATGCATCATACTTAGGTCAGTTACCTTAGGACTTCATCATTAGAGGAGTTCCTTTCACTGAGTGTTTTGTTTTCCTTAGATTATTAATTTGACCTAACCAACCTTATTAATTTCTCTTGAGTTTTTCACTCCCACAAATAATTCCTCCAAAGTGGTGAAAGACATTCTAATGGTTTCGTCCTCTGGTAGCTAGTGTTTAGGAATGATGTAAATGACCATGTAAGACATCTCTAAAAGTTTTGCGAAATTTCGTTGAGTCTAGATAGGTTTTTTTTAATTTACTAAAATTGCCTAAGGTTGGGTAATTTTAATTAATTAGTTTTTATAAAAAAATGTAAAAACTAGGTCCTTGGGGTTTTTGATAGGGGTATTTGTACTCAAAAGAAATGGAATGAGACCCCCTACACCCTTGGACCAAGTTTCAGCTCAATTGGACAAATTTTGCTAGGTCATTGTCCATGAGGAGTCCAAGTCAGTCAAAAATAAACAAATAATTGGCTAAATTAAAAAAAAACAAAAATTGTAAAATGAGCAAAAAGGTTTGAGAGAGAGTGGGAAAGGTTTCCTAACCTTTTTCCTAAGTTGGAAAAGTAATTTTCCACTTAAAAGACCCCCCCTTACCTAGCCAACAACTTAAAGTGGTGTTCCCTAGCTAATTGACATGTAGGAATTAAAAAGTTTAAGTGAAAAAAACCACCTAAACCCTAAATTCGCCCTCCTTGGTGTCTAACTTAATGTTTGACCATAGGAAAAGGTGTTTTCCCCCTTTACACCTCGCCCCCTCACTCATTTACCAAAACCTTAACTTACCAAAACTCTAAAAGTGACTTTTCCTTGATGTGTGACACTTGTAACTCATCCAAGGGGGGTAACTTTCACTTTCCAAGTATAAATAAGAGCCTTCCCTCCCTCATTTGACACATCTATTCTCAGTCTACTATTACTCTACCCAATTCTCTCCCATCCTCTCCTCTCCTCTCCCACACTTCTCTCTCATTCTTTCTTGCTCTTTCCTTTTCTCAAGCTTGTGGCAAGTATTTGTCCAAGCTTGCTTCTAATATAAGAAAGTCTTTGGAGGATCCATGGTGTTAAGAGTCTTCTTGGTGCCATCTTGCTACATATGAGATGATCTTGTTCTTGTGTATTTTTCTTGTGCATATTTAGCTTATAGATCTAGAATAAAAACTTCAAGCAAAGTGTTTTGCTTGGATAGATTTGTGATAGTCTTATCATAGATCTAGTGAATTGTTTATTTGGGTATTGCAAAGTATTTTGTTTTACCATCTAGATTTACTCACATTCTATCTATTTTTGTATCTTTTCTCACAAGATTTGCAGTTTGCCTAAGGGTTTGGAGTGAAGATTTCAGATCTGAAAAACTCTCTTTTACCCACATAAAAACCTCTAGTATTTTTTGTTCTGCTTTTCTGTTCATATTCTTATGTATTTGGGTGGATTGGTGTGCTGAAATAAACCAAAATCGAATACAAACACTGCTGGTTTTACTTAAAATTTCTGATTTTCTCTGACATAATTTTTTTGCAATTTTTTCAGGTATTTTTGCAGTTTTTCCAGCAAGTTTTACTTGCTGATTTTTGTAGGTTTTTGACAGAAAACATGGAGGAATAGCCCATTTGGGGCCCTAAAACAGAAAAAAAAACACCTTCTAAGCTAGGGTATTGAATACCCTCTTTTTCTCCTTCTCTCTCACATTGTAAGCAAGCCCCGAAAGAGTCATTAAGGGCTTGCACTTCTCTAAAAAATAATTTTCCGCGTTTTTTTTTATTTCTTGTTGCCTACACCTTGGAGTGAGCTTGGCTAAGCCAATCCCCAAAATCGTATGACTAGTTTAGTGTTGTGCTTCTAATGGATTAATGGCTTAAAATTATCTAGAAGTAGGTACAACACACTAATGCTAGTTTAGGCTCATGGAGGCAGAGGAATTTATTTTTCATCTATCTTTTACTTGCTAGTTCACTCATAATCTTTCAAGCACTTATCTTTTATTTTGCAAGTAATATGGGCATGTGAATTGGTTTAAGGCAATCTACCTTTCATTTCTGCAATTGTCCAAATTCTTTACATTCCTTTCAAGCTTTATCTCATGGTTAAGAACTTCACATTGGCAAGCTTTTAAATTTTGATTTTGGTACAAATACACACTTTTTGGCAAGCAATATCTTGCCTTTACACATTTTTCTACTTAATTTAACCTAGTCCATAGGCATGAATCAATTAGACTTAATAGGACACCTTTACTGATCCAACTTTGCGATTTAAATGAGGACTAAAGGAAGCAATGAAAGGTGATAGGTCGGGGATGGTCTCGTGGCGTTTAACGTCCTTTCCGAGAGTACTTTTTTCTCTTGGGTTGACATGTGGATCTAGGGTAGGCCTTGTTGCCATACTTCTCACTATTGAATATATCGTCGTTATCTCGGAAATGTCGGATATGTCGTCGACATTTTCACTTAGCCGGAATTTTACTTTGAATATTTCGCGACACTTCCAAAACTTTCAATGTGTCACGGCACATTCACTAACTCGCGATATTTTCCCAATGTGTCGCGGGTCGATGGAATATTTTGGCCTGCTAAGTTGTTTTGCGGATAAAGTGCACGTGAGAGGGTTTTAGAAGCCGCGGGTGCCTTTTTTGTTCATTGTTTCATTTGTCAAGTGTGAGAGAGCTAGAGAGGTGTGAGGAAAGCCATTGTGCATCTGTCCAAGGAGGAGAAAGCCAAGGATATTGCTTCCATTGGCGCCAACGGAGAGATCAAGATTTCCAGGTATGATAAAAAACGTTTTTCTTTCATTTGTTTGAAGTTTGAACTTGAAGATTTGAACTTTGTTTTTTAAATTTTTAGAGTTAGGCTAGGGTTTGCAATGTGCCTCTTCTTGTTGTTTTTGAATGGAAGATTCAATCATTCTAATTCATCTATCTCTTATTATTTAACCTTTGCATTATCGTGTGTTTATTTTTTATTTTTTTTGTTCCATAGGTTTAATATTTTCATCTAAACAAAATGTCGAAGGCATTGGATCCAATGTGAGTGTATGGTGAACCAATGCAACTTTCCAATAGACAAGTATTGACATGCAATCTTTGCGGCAAAAAGATTTATGCAGGAATTAGCCTCTTGAAATACCACCTTGCCAAAATCCCTGGGTTTGATATGGATGCTGGTCCAAACAGTACCCCGAAAATTATGTGTATTGCAAACCAATCACTCATTGATATGGCTAATAAGAGGGATGCGATCGAGGCTCATAAAAAAGAACTTGAACGTTCCACTGCAAATAGATACACTGGAACAAGTGCCTCTAAGGGGGGACCAATACCACAATCACACTCCTCAGCCACAGGGCACTCAACTTCTGTAGTCCCCTCATCAACCTCATCTTACTTTGTGCTGAGGTCAACACCTAGGGGGCAACCTTCTATTCGGTCATTGATTAAAAGAAAAGAGACGGAGGAGGCCGAAAATCTTGTGGCCAAATGTTTTCTTTGGAGTGATATACCTTTTAACATTGCCAATAACCCCTTCTACCATTCCATGTTTGAAGCTGCTGCAATTGTTGGCTTGGGGTATAGGGGCCCTTCCTATCAGGATTTGAGAGGGCGTCTCCTTCAAGGGGAAAAGGTCGACTGCACAGAAAGATTAGCTCAGCTCAGGGAAACATGGAAGACCACCGGATGCACCATGATGTCGGATGGGTGGACTGATGGGAAGGGCAGATCAATTGTAAACTTCTTGGTTAATTGTCCCAAGGGGACAATGTTTATCAAAAGTGTTGATGCAAGTGCATATACAAAAGATGCACAATTATTATGTGAGTTGTTGGATGGCTTTATCCGAGAGATAAGCTCCCAGTATGTTGTCCAAGTCATCACGGACAATGCTGCTAATTATGTTGCTACTGGGAGGATGCTTATGCAGAGGTATCCATCCTTGTACTAGATTCCTTGTGCTGCCCATTGCATTGATTTGATGTTAGAGGACATGGGAAAACTTCCTTGGATCAAGGAAATCATTGATTCAGCTCAGAGTGTGACAATATATATATATATAATCACACATATGTTCATTCACTCATGAGACAATTCATAGGGAACAAAGAGTTGGTGCGTCCCGCAATCACACGTTTTGCCATCAGCTTCATTTCTCTTTAGTCGCTCCTCAATAGTATGTTGGACTTACAAAGAATGTTTCTTTCTAATGAGTGGGTTGCTTGTGTCTATAGCACCAAACAAGATGGTCAAGCCATAGCCCAACTTGTGGGACATGACATGAGATTCTGGAGTGGAGTAGGGGAGGTATGTACCATTAGTGAACCTTTGGTAAAGGTTCTTCGATTGGTTGATGGTGAGAAGCCCGCAATGGGCTACTTGTATGAGGCCATGGATAGGGCCAAGGAAGCTATCTACCGGTACTATGAGAACAAGGGGGAGGAAGGACTCACCAAGAGAGCTCAGATATGGGGTGTGATTGATGAGCGATGGAATAACACTCTCCATCATCCCATTCATGCAGCAGGGCTCTATCTCAACCCTGCATTCGCTTATGCTTGTGGATTTAATTTTGATGGTGAGGTCATTAATGGTTTCCTCCAATGTGTTCAGAGGATGGTGCTGACTCTCGCTGAACGCTCAGATATTTCTAGACAGAATGAGATATATAGGATGGCATCCAGGATGTTGGGCTATGATATGGTTGTCCAAGATAGGACCACAAGGATGCTAGGTAAGCTTCAATTTCAAATTTTGTTTATTCCTTTCTATATATTATATATGACATTTATTACTTGATGGAAATCCAAAATATAATTCGTTGTCTTCCTTTCGTTTTATTCATTGTAGATGTCTGGTGGAAACACTATGGTGGAAAGCTCCCAGAGCTGCAAAAACTTGTTGTTTGATTGCTTAGTCAAACTTGCAGTTCTTCAGGGTGTGAGCACAATTGGAGCGTCTTTGAAAAGATACACTCCAAGAAGCGCAACAGGTTAGAAATGTTAAAAAATGCAACAATCAAAATTTAAATTGTTTATATTTTTTTTAATTTTAATTTTTACAATTTAGTATTTACTATTTATTTACCATCACTAACTAT
>ML840225.1:46192-59347 GCA_009831015.1 Picea engelmannii | reverse complement strand
TCCACTCTCATTTCGTGCTGAAAATAATCCGGATCAACATTGCACTTTCATTGTTCTGTGTCCTCCAAATAGCACTCGAAGTTCCGCGATATACAGATTGACAGATGGACTCGAGGGCTAGCGGGTTCAAGCTTGTCATTGTTTACAGATGGAAATCCCTATCAACTATCTAACATATCTAAAAACATTATTTTCAATACTAAATTAATAATATTAAATGTTGATATTGCAGAATTTAATTAGACGAGAAAGTTTGTACAATCTGGTCGGGTGAGTGATATAAAAGTTTACACACAAACAAGCAACACATAGTAGGCATGTACTTTTATAAAGTATGGACATGAGATTCTATAGAGCATATGTGGATCCTTCATTCCATACTTGGGCACTTTTTCGATCGTGGGTTCTCGGCCTAACAGGGTGAAAATTAAGCCTCTATTGTTATATGTCCTACAAATAGCACCCAGACTTCCACGATATACAAATTGACAAGTGGACTTGCAGGTTGGTTGGCTAAACATTACACTTGTATTGTTCGGTATCGATTTCGTATGAATTCCATATTTAGCCACTTTTGTTTATCAGGGCCTCTTGGGCTGGCGGGCTGAAAATTGGGTCTCTATTGTTTCGCGCTCTACAAATAGCACCCACAATTCCGCGATTTACAAATTGACAAGCGAACCTGCGGGTTGGTTGGTTCAACATTTCACTTTCATTGTTCTGTGTCCTCCAAATAGCACTCGAATTTCAGAGATATACATATCGACAGATGGACTCGAGGGCTGGCAGGTTCAAGTTATAGAGCATATGCAGATCCCTCATTCCATACGTAGGCATTTTTTGGATCACGGGTTCTCGGCCTGGCGGGCTGAAAATTGAGCCTTTGTTGTTTTGTGTTCTACAAATAGCACCCAGACTTCCGCGATATACAAATTGACAGGCAGACTTGTGGACTGGTTGGCTCAACATTGCATTTTTATTGTCCTGTAGCGATTTCGTATTAATTCCATATTTAGCCACTTTTTTGGATCAGGGGCTCTCGGGATGGTGCGCTGAAAATTGGGCCTCTATTGTTCTTCTCTCTACAAATAGCACCCACAATTCAACGTATACAAATTGACAAGTGGACCTGCGGTTTGGCTGGCTCAACATTGCACTTTCATTGTTCTATGTCCTCCAAATAGCACTCAGAGTTCTGTGATATATAGATTGACAGATGGACTTGAGGGCTAGCGGGTTGAAGTTTGCCATTGTTTACGGATGGTAATACCTATCAACTAACATATCTAAAAACATTATTTTCAAATACTAAATTATTAATATTAAATATTGATATTGCAGAATTTAATTAGACGAGAAAGTTTGTACAATCTGGTCGAGCGAGTGATATAAAAGTTTTCCAACAAACCAGCAATACATAGTAAACATGTACTTTTATGAAGTATGGACATGATATTTTATAGATCATATGTGGATCCCTCATTCCATACTTAGGCACTTTTTGGATCATGGGTTCTCGGTCTAGCGGGATGAAAATTGAGCCTCTATTGTTCTATGTCCTACAAATATCACCCAGGCTTCCACGATATACAAATTGACAGGTGGACTTGTGGGCTCCTTGGCTCAACATTGTACTTTTATTGTCATGTGTCCTCCAAACAACACTCGAAGTTCCGCGACATACAAATCGACAGGACTCCACAACTGGCGGGTTCAAGATTGCAATTGTTTAGGGATGGTCATCCTATCTAGCTTTATCAAAAAAACATTATTTTCAAATACTAAATTATCAATATTAAATATTGATATTGTACAAGTGAATTACATTAAATTATTAAAGGATGTTAAATCGCTTATTTTTTAAAAAATGAAGGAAACAAAAGAAAGTTTTTTTTTTGTAATTCTATCACTGCAAGCATAACAAGGACCAATTTGAATTTTAAGGGCCTCTTGTTCATATGATAGCACAATTGCAGTCCGCACAGTGTATATTCGTTGATTTCAAATTATTTCAACACATTAATTTTACCAAGTTCATGGAGTAAGTAAAAAATTCCAAAACAACGACCAATTTGAATTTTAAGGGGCTCTTGTTGATATGATAGCACAATTGCACTTCACACACTATATATTCGTTGATTTCAAATTATTCTAGGACAATAATTTGACCAAGTTCATCGATCAAGGAAATCTGTTAAAACAAGCTACATACTACATTTGTGTCATAGCGCCATAGAAATTATCAATAGGATCTGCGGGCCAACTGACTAAAAAATTCAATTATATTGTTTTGTGTCCTCCAAAGAACAGTTGGAGTTCCACGATATACAAATTGACAGACAAAGCACATAACCAAGAATCAACCAAACTTCAAGAAGGTCGTAAGCAAGTTTCCAAAAGGTTCCATAGAGAAGAACCCATCGACCTTTGCACTAAACAATTTGATATACAAAGAAAAGACATCGCCGCATTCATTTTCTCTTACATCTGGTATATGTTCCCAGTAGAAAATAATCGGGGCCATGGGATATATCTCATTTGTTTCCATGATAATCTTATGCGCGTGCAATCCCAACTAGCCAAGTCAGATGAACATTCATTTGGATGTTGAACAAATATCACAGAGACACATGAGGTATTTTCGTTTCCTGCCAAAGCTTGATATTTTTTCTTCCCCTTCTTCAGCTGATATGAAAAATTGCATTGTCCTCATTTAAGGTGAATTTGTTATGTATCTGAAGCTCCCGCGGCATGTAGACATTGTTTGCCTTTTTCTGTAGATATGTTTCATACGACAACTCTTCCAACTTAGGAAGCACATTTTGTAATAGAGGATCCCTAACGGTACAATACACGGTTGTGTTGCCAACGATTCAAACAATAGCATTGATGCAATGTCCATATATATATGGACATTGTTTACTGCATCGCAGACAAACAATCGTATCACCATCTATCAAAGCGGAGGAAGAAGCAACGGAGTTGCAATTTTCACATACATGTTCAAAGGGTGTCGAGTACACATTGGCTGCAAATAAAACGCCTTCAACCTAGAATGCGAGCACATGAATTAATATATTCAACAATATAATACACAACTGCACCCCCTCCCCTAAAAAAAAAAAAAAATTGAACAGGCCGCACAAATTTGTTGAAGTCTATTTCTACAAGCAAAGTGAGGATGAATTTGTGGGTGTATACGCACAACAGTTGTAGAGCTAGCTAGTTTCTTCATATCATGTACTATATCTGCTTGCAACTCTATTACAAACGTTGCTTGGGTTGTTCAAAAGATCCTTTCTCTAACATCCCTCTTCTTTGTTATATTTTTGAAAAGCATAAGTGGAACCTTCCCTTTATGCAATTGTTGTTCCATTGACAAAAACAAATCTGAATATGTATCGAACAATTGTAGTTGCAACATAGAATAGTGCAATAGTTGTGTAGCTTATCTGAGTTACATGTACATGCAAAAGTAAAGGACAAAACTGAATATGAAAAGCGGTACCATTGCCTTGTCGTTGTCCGACTCTCCATCCATTATATGGAGAATGTGTTGCGAGCCAAGTTTTATCTCCAGTGTGATAGCTACCCCAATCGTTCTGATTGGGTAAATATCAGTGCTCTGTGCAAGTTGGTTGATAGTCGAGTCCAGGACGAAACGACATTCTGAACAAACAGCGGAAATTTTTTCCACAATGCTTGTTTCGTTGAGCGAAATAATTCGATCGCAATCACCACGGTCATACACTGTTTTGGGCAATATATTAAAATTTGTAATGGATATCCCATTACGCGGCAATATCTTTTTTGCATGTTTCTGGACAAGTTGTGGAGGAACATTTAGTGTCACTGTCATCATGGCCTCCTTGTCTGTCATGTCAGCACGCATAATGGATATACTCTTGTTTTCCTTGTCCAAGTAGATTCTATAGATGACCATTATGTCTCCGACGAACACTTGTCCAATTCGGAGGCTGTTCAAGCCCTCTATTGACAGTACTTTGGATGTCACAACTCTAGACCTGGTGACATTTTTTGAACAGGAAAACTAAAGTGAAAGGTAGTGTGGATTTTTATTTTTTTTTCTATTCTTCTTCCACTTTCATAAATCTACAAGTACACGTATATTTTTGATTAACTATGGAGCCAGAGTTTCGCAAGCACACCTCTTAGTCTGCGGAACATGCATCATGTTCGGTGTCTCTTGTGTACTTGTCGATACTTCTTGTGAGTTGCAAACCATGTATTGCAGATGACGTCATCATATCCACCATGCCATAGATGAACACATACCCGAGGATATTTGTTCAGTAAACATAGAAAGAGTAGAGCGTATGAATCTTTACCTTTGGCCTTGTCGGTCTGCTGATGTCTGGGATGACTGACTACTCATGGCCATGTCACTAATCCAACTTTTTCTGATGAAAGCATGTGCAGATGAACATCAGGACCAAACAAGCATATGCATTGTATATTGTCCATCAGAAGGACTAAATAACCGTAAAACTCTATGCATCTGATTTACAAGCATATGCATTGTATATTGTCCATCAGAAGGACTAAATAACCGTAAAACTGTATGAATCTGATTTTTTTAACTGGACAAATGTTTAACAGTAAACAGGGCGTAAGTGTGGGGCACCATGGCCAATCTGTATATCACAGACCCCCGGAAGCTAGGGGAGCAATCTTCAACCTTCCAGCCTGGCACCCGCAATCGAGAAACTGGGTAACTATGAAATAAGGTAGAAGCACGACCACATATGTGAAACCGTTAGTCCGCCAACCGTCGCACGAAGGAATTTTCAGAGCACACTAAGAAGATGAATTAGAAAACAAAAGGGATAATAGAAAATGGAAAAAGTAGAAATAGGGAGGGCAGAAAGGTGCATTACTGCCAAGTCATCGTTTTCAAGTCTAATATTATATGGCCCCACTCAGTTTATATGTTTAATTTACTAGCACACTTGGTATACCTTTTAGAAGATTGCACCATAGAACCCTCTACTGTTTCACAAAACAATTCATCTCCCTGTCCAAGCAACCTGTATTTTCCAAGGCCGCAACGCCAAATATGCAATGGACATGAAGGCAAGTTAGTATGAAGAGAGACATCTAAAAGAAAGAGAAACAGGTCTATTTACCCGCCAAAGAGTCCATCGTCATGTCTAGTCATTCTGTTTGTTTAAATGCAGCAATGCAGCGAAAACACAACGGACATGAACTAGCTTAGGATGCAGAAAGGCATGTATTCAAGATAACTTACACTAAAGACAAACATGTAAAAGAAAGAGAAAGAGGGTTATTTACCCACGAAAGAGCCCATCGTCATCTCCAACTATTTTTTTTGTTTAAATGTAGCAATGCAGCGAAAACACAACAGACATGAAGCGGATTACTATACAGGAAGGCATGTAATGAAGATAACTTACCATGTACCAAGGCACGCAACATGTACATATAATAAACTAGGTGAACACATATACAGACCATAAATGAAATACAAAACAACGCAATATGAAATAACAGTACAAGCATGCACCTTTCTATATCCTCTTCAACCGATGCAGTGAAGACTCCCTCATTTTCTCCATCTATTCTGTTTTTCCGAATGTGTGAACGCACAAAATACAATGAACATCAATGGAAGCTGGTATTCACCGGAGAACAAGAAATATGTACATAGAGTAAAAGACTCAATGAACAGTCTAGAACATAGGCAGAAACATGAACCTTTGTGTTTCTCTATCCATGGTTGTAAACGTGTATACTTTTTTTCCCTACCCAAAATATATTACTAGGCACAAAATATCACGCAATTGCATGGTCGTAGCTAAACGATTTCTGGTTTTCCATGGCAATTTGTCTAGATATGCTTCCACTGATGGAAACACATGTTCTTTATACTCTACACAAACTGCAGTGTCCATGGCACAAGTTTTCGGTTTTCCGTGGCAAACTACCCAGATATGCTTCTAGACATCCAAATATAATCTTCCAGAATCTTTGTTGCACATATCATATCTCAAGCACAACACAAATTGTATCGTGGGCACACCAGTCTATGTAGAGGAGAAAGAACATGTAATCTCATATTGGCACATCTGAGCATATATGGTTTATAAATGTAGCATGCATATGCTTTATTCCAACAACAAAAAATAACGAATATTGCAATTCCACATGCAATCCTTGAACAATTTTGCATGCAACTATTTTATTTCATGGCAGAACTGAAGCACCAGCAAAATCTCACAGAATAACAGATATCGACCTCGGCAGACAGGAAAAATAACACAACTACATGTCGATTCGTGGGTGTAGGGGTTGAACATCGTAAAGCGTCCCAAAAAAACAAGAATAATCCAAAAGAAAAGCTCCAACCATCGTCGTTGGACCCCAACCCTGGAATGTCGAATCAAACAAAAGAAAACAGCAAGCACCAAACCAGCGAGAAAGCACGAACATGTCGAACTGCACCCCCAGGGTCCCAAAGCGCAAACTCGAGCCAAACAAACAGAACCAGCAACCCATGAACCAACGAACCAGCAAGAACCACTGAGACAGTAAACAACATATGTATCTCCAACGATTACGAAACTACAGCCCAAGCACAGAAGGAACCGGAAACATACGAGGAGCATGCCACTGCAAATAAACAAACATTCTTACTTGCAAACTGCAAACACTGAACAACAAACAAGGAATACAAAAGGAAACTATGGCATCGAAACTTACTCCGAAACGATGAAATGTAGAAGCGCAGGTCGAATCGCGAACGAAACAACAACTAGCAACTGACAAACCAGCGAAGAAGAAGCACTCACCGAACCAGCAAACAATGTATGTAGCTTCAACGATTACGAAATTGCATTGCAAAAGCAGAAGAAGGATGAAACATACAATGGCTATTGAACTGGCGGTGAACAAACAAGACTGTGCAAATTCATTGTAACTGTATGGAAACTTTCAAGGAAAAATGTATTCCGAGAAGCGTATTCGCATAAACATTTAAGGTTGTCAGACTGTCTAAGGACCTCACGGTATGAAAACATTTAAGTTGTCAGGGTTGTTGGAGGACGTCACGTCATGTAAACATTTAAGTTGTCGGGCCTATTGAGGCATCTCGGAATAAGTGTCAATACATTTCTACAAAAATACATCTGGCAAGGACGCTATAAGCTTTGGAAGTCTCAATCACTATGAAGCTTGGATATCAAAACATTTCAATATGCTTAGTACATATCAACACTTACGAATATATTCAACGAGCAAAAAATGCTAATACAAACATTCGAAAAAATTTTGATATGTTGCCATATAAAACATTGGGAATAGCGGCAATAAGACCTCCAATCTCTTATCCAAAATATATATATATATATATATATATATATATATATATATATATTACTTTTTATTATATAAAAATATATGATTTTAATTTCATAGCTCCAACAATAAGTATTGTGCAAATATTTGGGGTCAAAGGACAAACTAATATGTAGTCAATGAATTATCCCTCTTTGCACTCCTGCTTTGCACTCCTGCTGACACTAGTGCTTGTGGTGTCTCACAGATTATTTTAGAAATTTTTTATTTATTGGATATATTGAAATATTTGTTTTTCAATTTTTTTTTTAAAATAAGGTGTGAAGTCCATGTTTAAAATTAAAGGATTATGCATATTAGACTGTAAAGAGGCAGAAAAATACTTGTGATCGGCCCTCCATAATTGAGTCAAGCCGTTATTTTAAACACCTTCATGCGCATCAACTCAGAAAACCTGGCAGCAAATTACCCATTATTGTCGGATGAAATTCGCTACAAACTAGCAATCCATATAATAGAAGAGACGATTCGATTATTAAGGGAATGGCAGGCGAGGGTTATGGAATATGAAAAAACGCTAACGCTAACGGTAACGGGCGATTATTGAAGGGTTAGCGTTAGCGTCATAAAGAAGGTCAAAAGACTCGCCACAGAATTTACTTGTAGTTCCGTGGTGGGGTGTGATTAAAACCTGTGAATTGAATTCTCTGTACCTCTGCTCAAGGGATCGCTCATACGTCTAGAGTTCAAAATCTGTAGCGATACGAAGGATTGCTAAAGTTAACAGTGGGAAAGAGCTCTCGAACCCTTAGCAGCGGTGACAGGAAGAATCTACAACGATGCTACAAAACGGAAACGGAGAGGAGGACAACAGCTCCTCTGATACACAGGTCCATTCTCTTCCTTTTCCTTCCTGACAAATCCACTGGATAGATTTATTTTCACATTATCATCGAAGATGTTTTTGCAATAAGAAAGGTGAAAGAACATAGAGCGCTATGATTTTTTGCTGTATATTTCAAATTTCTGTTTGATTGGTGAAAGTGAGCAGCTAATATATTTTGAAACTAAGTTTGATGGACGAAAGCCAGGGCCATCCTATTCTCCATTGTGTTCGGGAATAAATCGTGGACAATTTTTTTTAACAAGGATTGGTGAAAGCCATTAGATAGTATATACGGAATGGGCGTTCAGGAATGTACGGAAATCGTTGGCTTTGCTATCCTCTCAGTCACAATTGAGAGGAGTTGGTTAGCCGTTTATTAAAGTAAATGGTTTTTTCGCATGAATTTGGTGATATAAATTTATAAGAATTATTATTTTTTTTGTTGTTTAGAATCCATTTTGAATATAAAAATAGATTCAATATGCAGAAAAATTCTTAAAACATAAAAAATAATCATTTAAATCTACAAATCCAACAATTTTTCAGTAAATTTGGAATAAATAATTTCTCACAAAATAATTTAGAGAAAAAAAATCTACATTTCATAAAATCTTTAACCTACTACATATTTTCGTAAAATCTTTAACCTACTACAAATTTGATATAAGGAAAAGTATACTAATTTGATATAAGGAAAAGTATACTAACTAATCACTGGAATTCAATCACTAGAATTCAAGTCCCTCCCAGTGACATGGATTAACTAACATATTTTTCTGTTTACAGGTTGTTCTGAGATGGGATGACCTGCCTCGTAACCTGCAACTTGAAGTGCTGGCAAGGGCAAGGCTCCCCCTGAAAAAGTGGGCGGCATTGCGAACTGTTTCGCGAGAATTCTCTTGTGTCTTATCAGACCCCATATTTGCTATCTTGTATGAACGCTACCCTCCTCCACAACGAACCATGTATTTCAGTAATTACCTCCGCTTCGACCGATACCCAGATGCCAGCCTGTCCAACTCGTCCCATGACGAAACACTTAACATGTACAAATCACGTGTCAGCTCAGCCTGCGAATCCATATTCTCCTTTCACAAGGAGCCAAATCAGACATCCAGCTGGGCGTGTCCTCTGCAAGGCCCGCCGGTGTTGTATCTGGTGGCTTCCAACGACGGATTCCTGTGCTTCTGGGGACACTGGGACTCCAAACCGGCCATATTCGTCTGCAATCCGATGATTCCCGGCGTCTGGGCAATCTTGACCATAGAGATCGAAAGGCAAGAGTCTCGGGATTGTTTGATAGGACTAGGGTTTGACAGAAAACTCGGCTCAGGTAAGATCGTCCTGTGCGGAAAACTTTACCATGCAGAGGAAAGAACGACGACGCTAGTTTACAATGCCAAGAACAATACGTGGCGGAAGGTTTCAGACATCGACGACACTTTCGTGTCCTGTATGAATGACCCCTTCGTCTTCGGAGGGCTTTTCTGCTGGATCGTGAAGTCGAAGAGACGGGGAAAACAAATGGTTATGCTTTTTAGCGTGGAAAACGAGGCATGGGAGCAGCCCATTTTGCTGGATGAGCGATGCTTCCGTCCCCTCTGTATGCTAGAGTTTGAAAAACAACTGTGCTTTATATGTCAAGAGAAGGTGGATAAAAGCTCATTCCATTTGTGGAAACTGGACATGGATACGCGCAGCGCTACCTGGGTTAAGAGTGTTAAGCATACAATGCCCCGTGCGCTTCCGTTTGTTCGATATGTGTTCGGTGGTGAGGACATCATCTACGTGGGCTACCAAAACGAGCTCTTGGCTTGTAACGTGAATAACGGAAAATGGTGGCATCGGACAGTAGTTTTCCGTCCTATTATATTTAGACGGCCTCAACGGGAATCTAGAAGTAGACTGCTTGAACCTGAACTTAAAGAATCTATTAGTAGGCTGTTTAAGCCTAGCCTCTTTAGGTTTGATGGTGGTGGTCAATTATGGGATTCCTATCAATGTGGTATAGATGATCCCATGTCCAATTAATTTTGTGTTACTTATCTTTGATGCATGTAACTTTAAAATGGCATTTCATGTAATTGTTATTTGTTATTGATTATATTTCACATTTCAACCTTTTAAGGTGGTACATAAAATGAAAATGAAATGTATAGGGTTCTTAAGGTGGGACACATATTCCCATTAAATGAAAATGAAATGTAGAGGGTTCTTAAGGTGGGACACATATTCTCATAAAATGAAAATGAAATGCATAGGGTTCTTAAGGTGGGACACATATTCCCATAAAATGAAAATGAAATGCATAGGGTTCTTAAGGTGGGACACATATTCCCATAAAATGAAAATGAAAATGAAATGCATAAGGTTCCTAAGGTGGTACGCATATTCTCATAAAATGGGAATGAGATGCAACATATTCCTATAAAATGGGAATGAGATGCAACATATTCCTATGGTTTAGGTTTTGATTATAAAATTTATTAATATTAATGTAACATATTCTTATAAAATGGAACTGAAATGCATAGGGTTTGGGTTTTGATTGTAAAATTTATTGATATCAATGAGCTTCATGAGATTTATGCTTTTAAAGCTTTAATTTACTATTTTTTTTAAATAAGAATAAAGACATTGTAATGGATATTGAAACTCCATGGATATTGCATGTTACATTTGATATAATATATATTTAAAATGTTCACTAAATTACTATGACTTAAAACCATAATAATAATAATGTATTTTTGAGTTGTTAATGTGTTATGACTTGAAACCATAATAATAATAATAATGTATTTTTGAGTTAATATGTTTGTTATCATATATATTTAATTATAAATTTAATTTAATGTTAGTAATCATATTTAATTAAATTAGTGACATTGGTAACATTTGTTTTTTATTGATAACATTCTCAAATAATTAAAAAGAGCATTTCATGTTTTCATTTCCATTTTAATCTAAGAAGTTGCATTTACTATGTTGTTTACACATGATTTAATATTTGATTTGCAAATTAAAATTTTAATAATCATGTTTAATTAAATTAATGGTTGTCAAAATTTAAATTTTATTAATAAATTGCAATTACATTCGCCACACCTTCAAATATCCAAAAAGAACATTTTCATTTTAATCTAAGTTGTGTTTACTATGATGTTCACACATTACTTAATATTTGATTTGATTTGCAAATTAAAATTTTAATTAAAAGAATCTTTAAAATAATAAATTATATATTAAAAATAAATTTAATTCAAATAAAATTATGATGTTTACACATTACTTAATATTTGATTTGCAAATTAAAAATTTAATTGAAAGAGTCTTTAAAATAATAAATTATATATTAAAAATAAATTTAATTCAAATAAAATAAATTATATATTAAAAATAAATTTAATTCAAATAAAATTATTTTAAGATTAAGTTTATTACAAAATTTCATAAATTTAATTCATAAAATTATTTTAAGGTTAAGTTTATTACAAAGTTTCTTTTCCAATTTTGTTGACTTTCCTTATTGGTTATTTTAGTTTATTGGTTATTCTAGTTCATGTTTCCATATAATTTTTGTATGAAAAAATAAATAGATTAATATAATTTATTAATAATAATTAATTTTTGCAAAATAAAAATTGTGATTAAAATATTTAAAAAAATAAATTTTTCATATAATAAGATTGAGATTTAGTTGAGTCACATTAATTTACCAAATATTATTGTGGCTGTTTGTTAAGCCATCCTCTATCCAAAAATTCCCAAAAAGAGGGGGGAATCTCACAAGATTAAATTCCCAAAAAGAGGGGGGAATCTCACAAGATAAATCTTTAAGGGTTAACTCAATCATTGTTGAGGCCATAGGTCATAGGTTCAAGTCCAACGAGGTTACTAGTTGTTGTTATGGTTATTAGTTGAGTTGTCTTCCATTCAAATGTTCCAAATAAGGGGGAGAATCCAACAAGACTTTCCTTGAGAAAAAAAGTGTGTGTGTTTTCACATACACGCATACACATTAGTGTACTTCCATCTACTAAAGTGTAATGTCTAAGGTAGTCGCATGACTCATTCTCACCAAGTATTACAAGGTTACCAACCACAATATGTAAGTTACTATCATCCTCCATTTAGAAAATCAAGAAAGAGGGAAGAATTTATTTCTGTGGAAAAATATATATAGATACACATATATATTGTAAATAAATCATTGATATTCTAATTTAATGTACAAATAAATTTTAATTTTTAATTAGATATATAAAAAAAAAATTGTGATTTTAAGATAGTGGACAATGAAAAACACTTTTTCCTATAATGTTTTTGACAGGAATCACCCTTAGACTACTAGAGGATAAGCCCAGTACCCATCAAAAGTAAAATGTATTTAAATGGTTTGAGGAGGTGGATCAACAAGACTTTAAGAAATGAAAAGATAACAGAGGTTACTACAGATCAGTGCTAGACCATTGAGCAATGGAGTCATAAGTAGTCTGCTCAATGAAGGCATTTAAACAGCCTATCAGACAAAATATTTATGTGGTGATGAGGAGAAGGAAGACATAATGGATCTGAGTGATAAACGATGAAACATGGGAAAGATGACAACAGATCCTCTACTGCCTCAGGAATCCATAGATCATAGATGTTACATCCAGACAAGAAGAAAAACAGAAAATGTCCGAGTGAAAAACGATAAAACATGGGCAAGATGACAATGGATCCTCTACTGCCTCAAGAATCCATAGATCATAGATGCTACATCCAGATAAGAAGAAAACAAAAAGTGTCTAAGAGATAAACGATGAAAGATGGGCAAGATGACAATAGATCCTCTACTGCCTCAGGAATCCATAAATCAAAGATGCTACATCCAGAAAAGAATAACAGAACAACATGTAAACTAAGAAGACAGTCTGATAAAACAACTC
>ML840225.1:28029-42144 GCA_009831015.1 Picea engelmannii | reverse complement strand
GCTAAAATTTATTCGCCTGCCAACTATGGAATCCTTCCATTTGCGCTTAGAGATGGCGCTAAATTGAACTGCGCAGGGGATCCCTGTTGTTGCAAACTGCACCTGCCCGCTACATGTGTTCATGGTTGTCGCTTGCAACCCTGAACAGTGTCATGTGATAACAGTCTCTATACGTGAAGTAACACTTTCACAATATTTGTAACAATATTGATCTTCATAACTTGTTAACTCATGAAAATCATCCCAATTAGAGATAATAATCATTGCAACAATAATTATTTCATAAATTTATAATCAATATTAACAACATAGAAATAAAATCATTAAAAGAACAAATAATGAGAATATAGAGAGAGAGAGAAGAAGAAAACAAAATACACACATATTAATATATTATTTAATTCACTTCTGCTTCTTTCATTATCATGAGATGTATTTGTGGAACTTGAACTAGCATGAAAGGAATTTGTACCTTGTACTCCAACGGTTGTAATCCTCATTTCATACCCGAATCAGAACCAAGATCTCGTTGCACTGTAGCAACCCTTGTTGGCTTCCCTTTTCCACCATATCTCTTAGGCTTCAGATCTAGATGTAGCTTCCAACAATGCTCATCATCCTGCCCATCTTTCTTGCCATAAGTGCAAGAGGACTTTCCTTCCTCTTTCTTTGTTGTCGTTGTCTTCTTGTCTTTTCTTTTCCCTTTGAACGTGTTTCCTTGGAACTTGGAAGGTTTCTTTGTATGGTATCCATGTACATTATTTCCTCTGCTTTCAAGGTGATTTTCTTGCACATACACCTCATCTAAATTCATGGGATTAAACAACAACAATGTGTGACAAATGTCACTGTGAAGTGCACCAACATATTTCATCAAAGTCTCTAGAGAATCTCAATGAATATTCAATGCAAGTGTTTGTTTCCTAAATTCTCTATGAGACTCTATATTAACATCATGAAGGTGGGTAACAGTATCGTGACAATGGGGGCACAAAAATAGTTAGAATCATTTTTTTGGCCGAAGTTGTTAACTTTTCGACCAAAAACATAAATTTTTCAGCCGAAAAAAATTTCAGGCAAAACATTGCACGTCAAATCGAACGACGCACGAACAACGTCCTCAGTTTTTTATATTTTGTGTAAGAAAGTCCATTTATTTCTTACGACTTCCATTAGAAAACATTTTTTGATCGAAAAAATAATTTTTTCAGCCAAAGTATTAGTTCGGCCGAAAACTTGCAAATGGGACGGTTTGCAGAAAACTCTCAATTCTCTCCAGCTTGCTTCAACTTTGGAGGTAGTGGACTCTTGCAAATACAAAGAATTTAGTTTTGGAACTAATACCAACATAATATTTTTAGGTGACATTATGATTCAGTGAAATGAAAAATCCATATTTGTAAAAATACACAGTGGAAAATTATGGAAATTTTATATTAATAAGCTTTAGACTTACATCTTCAAAAGGGTATTTTTAGATTTTACTTTTAAGTAAAAATTAAGAAAATTACATGACAAGTAAAAAATGTGTTTAAAATCTGCAACTTTTTCAAATTGGTCGACTTCAAAAAATTGTAAAAATTATAATATTCATCCATTAGATTCAAAACTATGGTCATCATAAAATAGAGTCTTTGTAGATTGTTGCGGCATATTTCGTTTGTAAAAACAAAAGTTTAATAGTGGATAAATTGTTGGGTAAAAACATAACGCATTATCATTCCCTTCATTTTTAAGGAACATACTATCAAACAATTGCTAAGTTGACATATCATATCTCAATAAGAAAAATTTGAAAAATAGTCGATAGAAAGCTAAAAATATTCTTGACAAGTTTTGTTTTCACTGTAAAATGAAATTCTAAATAAATAGGAAATACTTTTATTTACCGGAAGTTGAAGAATTTGTGAAAATATAATGTTTTTTTCTCAAAAAACAAGCAAAATAGACACCCACATTCATGATTTATGTATTAGATTTTCCCATTCCATCATGGCCTTTTTAACATCACCCAATGGATAAAATTGTTTTTTCAATGCAGATGTAAATTCGGATCATGAAAGGAGGAGTTTACCATTATGTTTGTTGCCTTTATGAAGTTTGTTCTCCCACCATACAAGGGTTGTGCCTTCCAGCCGAAGAGAAGCCAACCAGATCTTCACCTCTTCCTCTTTGATTTGTTGTACACGACAATAAACTTATATCTATCTAATCCAATTATTTAACTTATCTTCATTGGCTTCTCCATTAAACATGAGCAAATTAAATTTGACATCTAATTTCAATAATGGCTTTTTCAAAGCATTCTGATGAAAATTAGAATGATAAGAATGAGAAGAAAAGGAAGTTCAAGCTTGAACTTGAAGATGGAGATGGAGGCTCAGGAGGGTCTCCTCCAATTCCTTGGTCTTCTGCAGCATCATCCTCTAATTTAGCTTTCTTCTTCTTTTCCTTCTTTGATACTCTCTTCTCGTAATCTGCAAACAATTTTTCTACCATGTCTAACATTCAATAGAAAGCCTTTTGAAAATTCTTCTCATACTCTGTACGAAGTTCTTCATTTCCCATTTTCCTTCCTGGAGTTGCACATCCAATCTCTAGATTGAAAGTCTCAAGTTTTCCTTCACCTGCTTTGAGCTTGGCCCTAGTAAGCATTCACACTCACAATTCAAGTCAAAGTACACCGCTCTGATACCAACATGACTCGAAATCTTTTATTCGATGACCATTACATGAATTGCATTAAAGAGCATAAATAAACCTTATGTGCATCATAAACGAATAAAACAAAAATATGGAGAAAAGATGAGCAATGAGACAAGAACACAAAGTCTGATAACGAAGTTCATCCCAAGAATGGACTACGTCTACGAGCCCACTTTGAAGTGGAGAGGCCTTTATATTATCTCAGTAAAAAATAGTATAAATACATGGCTATACCTCAAAAACTGGGAATGGCCTTCTGATATGTTGTTTGAATGCAAAATCTACTACACCAGTGGATTCGTGGCAAAAAATCATAAAGAAATGATTATAAAATCATTAAATTATGGCATTACTCATCCTAGGCCCCCTGGGCTCTTTGCCTCGTAAAGTGTTCCACTGCAATATGCAATAATGCATGTACCTGCATAGAAAATAGTGTTATGTACGACCGAGCACAGACCCCTTGGCTCGGCGATAGACTGAGTTTAAATAGAATTGCTTGGTGGAATTTACCAAGCTCATGGCTTGGTTCGTTGGTAACAAAGTTATAATGTTAGGGAGGAGGTCCCAGGGTCAAACCCGCAAGCCTCCCCCTTTTGGCTCTTGTTATAACTGATACACATAAATAAAGTGTCTTTGCAACTTTATTTTAAATATAGTGTAACCAATATTGAAAAAAACCGACCATATATATATCCTATAGCCTAACATCTAACCCCCGCCATATTTGGTACGCTTGGCGCCAAGTTTGACGATGTAACCCATGTGCGGATCTGCGGGATGTGATGTCATTGGTACAGTTGTCGAGATATGGGTCGTCGGTTGGTCGGCCTGGCCTTTTATATTTTTTTTATTTGCTCAACCTAGAGCCCTCATTAGACGTTTCAAGGGAGCCACGCGGCACCCAATGATTGGGCCACGTGGCATCCTGCTATTCGTCGAATCTTTGCAATCAGTGTTGATGTAACTACGACTTGTCACCCTGTCAGGAGGCCATGTGGTGGCCCTTGAGTGGTGCCACATGTCATCCGTCAATTGGCTCATGTGGCCACCGAAAGCACCAAATTAGTATGCCATGTGTCAGCCCCTGGGTGGTGCCATGTCAGCCTGCTGAAGTCACCCCTCTGTAGTTCACTGCTGACATCACATGTACGGATGTTGATGTCAGCAGCTTGACTTTGACTAGGTTGACCGCAACTTTGACTGGCCATATCTTTGTCATGCAGACTCTGTTTGAGATGTCGTTTGCGTCGCTGGAAAGGTCGCGACGAGCTCTTCGACTTGGTGTCATTTTTGTTGAGATTAGAGGACTTTGAATTTTTTTCCGTTTTAGTTCCTCCTAGATCAACTCTGCTAGAAACCCCACTCAGATAGTTGTAATAAAGGTGCAAAGTTAGAAAAGCATGCATACAAATATATAACCAAAAAAATCTAAACTATATTTTTGCATACATCACAACTCATGTGCTCAAGACATATAAAATATAAGAAGGAACAACAAAACTGCAAGAGTGATATAGATTGCATTTGATTAGTCTATAAGCAAGCATGTCCTTGCATCCCATGTGAACAGCATACATTCTGCTTGAAATAGTTCACAGCAAAACAGCAACACATGCAAGTTCTGTTGATGTTTTGGTAGTTGCAAGAGGATCTTTCCCTCCTAGATGACCTTTCTTAGATGCAAAGAAGATTCCGAAAGCAAAAGATCCATTGGACAGATATTGAAATACGCCAGAAGAGAAGTCGGCCCAGAAGAATAAAGTAATAATGAAAAGACACATGTCCAGAGACGAAGTCACCTAGTCTAGTGGCCATGAAGACTATAAATAGAGGATGTCTTGGCTCAAATGTTCACTCACACACACTCTCCCAGCTACACAGAAGCAAGGTGCAAGTTTGGAGGAGGTGACGTAGTAGCTGCAGATGCACAGTTTATTCTTGTTGAATCTTTTGGTATCTCTCTCTTGTGCGTTACTCCTTGAGGAGGTGTGCTACCTTTGTATGGTGTTGCTACTGCAGTTGGGGTGGTATTTCTAGTTGAGATAGAACTTGTGCTAGGGTTCATCTTATTGGACTTGCTTTGTGAACAGAATCTATCTAAGAAGGGTTGTTGGATTTTCCCCCCATTTGGGGTTTTCCCAGGGTAAATCTCTTGTGTACTTTGTCTACTATTTATTCTGTTGCTATGGTATAATTGTTCATGTTAACTAAGTTAAAGAACATTACTGCTCTATAAGTAAAGGAAAATCTAACGGGTTATGGGCCCACTCCACGCGACCGCAACACAGTAACCCTGTCAAGCTTGTTGAGCACTAATACCAAAGGTGTTGAGACTATTCTTTACACAGAGCAATGCGCCCTACCCTAGCGCACCCCCTGCAACATTCAGTTTGCAGATTGAAGAGCTTTGAAATTTTTGGAAATTTCTCAAGCTAGGGTTTCTATCAACAGAATGTCTACCAGCATGAGAGTAGAAGACAGATTGGATGGAGCAGATAACTTCAGGTCCTGGAAGCACGAAGTTTTCCTCATTCTAGAAGAGAATGATCTACTAGATCACGTAATGAAAGATTTTCCAAAATCTGAAGATGAAGAAGCAAAAGCGAAATTCAAGAAGAATGAGGTCAAGGCCCAGAGGATCTTGACAGATTCAATCAAGGATCACCTAATACCCAATGTATTAGAATTGAAAACACCGAAAGAGATGTTTAATGCCCTAACCAGACTTTATGAAAGTAAGAATACCAGTCGAAAGCTTACTTTGAGGCATCAACTCATGAACATGACAATGAACAAGTCAGAAATAGTGGTCAACTATTTTATGAAGATCTCGCAGATCAAGGATCACTTAGTAGCTATTGGAGATCCAGTAGAAGACATTGAACTTGTGACCACCACACTCAATGGGTTCCCTCCCTCATGGGACACATTTGTCCAAGGAATTTGCGCAAGAAGGAGATTGCCCAAGTTTGACAAGTTATGGTCAGATTGCACTCAAGAGGAATCCAGGTTGATATCCAAGACATAAAAGACTAATGAAGATGAAAATCAAGCACTTGCTTCCCAAGTGAAGAAGAGAAAGAAAAGGGAAGAAGGAAGCTCGAAGAAGTCTAAGAGACCTCGTTACAAGAAGGATGCGTCAAAGATTAGATGCTACAGTTGCCAGAAGCTGGGACATTATGTCTTTCAATGTCCAGATAGAAATCAAAAGGAAAAGAAGAAACACCATGCACATGCAGTGGATGCAAAAGAGCACTCGGGCATCAAAGGATGAAGAATTTTTCTTTTAGATAATGGTGTTTCCATGCATATGAACGTTAGAAGGAAACTCAAGCAGGACAACAACACTAGACTCCAGGTTTTCATATCAGGTTTGATATTTTTATATTGTTGTTGCTTAAGTATTGTACCTAGGATAGCAGTCTTTACAAGCTTTATTATTTGCTATTGCTATCAAATGTTTAGGTACACTTGAACATTGTCGATACGATTACCATTAAAATGCTCATTGTTCATTATTAATGATATACTTGTCTGCAAGATGAAATTGATCTCCTCTAGGAGATGTTCTTGATTACTGACCATTCCATGGAGGTTACCATGGAAATGTTGTTCTTGCCTCTTGTTCTGGGCAGGTCACGGGTGATTGCTTTGAGAAGGAGCTAAGATGACGATTGTAGCAGGCAACGATTTAGACAGTCTCTAGCCGAGACATAGAACTGTGTACACGAACGTACACACCCATGTGAAGAAGAAGAAAAATAAGAGTATCTCTTATGGAGATTGACTATGAGGAGCAGAAGGCTCCAAAGATGATCGTACAATAATTTGACCACTCTTCAGATCATCAGGAAGAGTCAGTGGTGCCAGAAGGGCCTACCTAGAAACAATGTAGTAAAACCAGCATGTTCTCGTGATACCTTGCATAATGCAAAGGAGATACATATACATGGCATTGATAATCCATACTTTGAAGAGAAGCAGATGACTCCACCAGTGGTGAGGCAGGCGGCCCCACCAAGTACCAGCTCAGAAGGAGCTAGATTTCATAGGGAGTCAACCCTTAGGATCCAGTAGGGAGGAGCAACCTCCCAGTACAATGCATAGGAAATCAGACTTCAAAAGAAGTCAACATATGCAGTGGAAACAGGTGGCTCCGGAGATCATATAGATTCAGAAGGAGAGAGAGACGTCTTCTGGGACTTGAGGAGGCTAGATCGTAGCTCAAGAGGCTTCTAGGAGATGTGAGATCTCTTGGGAGGATTCCCTTGTCTCGATAGACCTTGCTGCAGTGACAAAGGAGGCAGCCAGTCAGAAGGATTGGGATAAAGATTTTTCCTCAGTTCCAGAAACCACACATGTTTTCCAGCTATGTGGCGTTGATGAGCAGCATCATTGATTCAGAGCCTTCCAACATTGAAGAAGTTGCTAAGAAGCAGGAATGGAAGAATGCCATGATGGAGGAGTATCACTCTATCATGAAGAATGATGTGTGGGAGGTGGTTCCGAGACCAAAAGGGAAGTTAGCAGTGACTTCCAAGTTGATCTACAAGATCAAGCATGCTACAGACGAAAGTGCGAAGCGAGATTTGTGGCTAGAAGATTCTCCCATTAAGAGGGAGAAGACTATGACGAAACTTTTGCTCCTGTAGAAAAATACACTTCCATTAGATCAATCATTGTGATTGCTTCCACAATGGGATGGAAATTACACCAAATGGATGTCAAGACTACTTTCTTGAATGGTGTAATAGAGGAAGAAGTGTACATCGAACAGCCACAAGGGTTCGTGATCCATGGGAAGGAATCCCATGTGTGCAGATTGAAGAAGGCGTTGTATGGACTAAAGCAAGCACCCAGGGCATGGTATGCCAAGATAGATGGATATTTGATGAGCTTGGGATTTACCAAGAGTGAGGCAGATCCTGACCTTTACTATAAGGTTGAGGATGTATGCCCATTGATCTTTGTTCTATATGTAGATGACATGTTTCTAATAGGGAACGAGAAGCTCATTGATGGGTGTAAGAGGGAGCTCGTTTCAGAGTTCGAGATGAAGGATCTAGGTCTGATACATTACTTTTTGGGATTTGAAGTATGGCAGAGAATAGATGAAATTTTCCTTAGCCAAAGAAAGTATATTGTTGAGATCCTGAAGAAATTCGGGATGATGGACTGCAAGTCCATGACCACACTCACGACGATAAATATGAAGCTCTTGAGTGACAAATCTTCAGATTTGGTGGATCCCACGATGTATAGACAGTTGATTGGATACTTGATGTACCTGGTTAACACCAGGCTAGACATATGCTTTGCAGTGAATACCTTGATTCAACACATGGTTGAACCTAGACATGTACATTGGATGGCAACAAAGCATATGTTGAGGTACCTTCATGGTATGGTTGGGTATGGATTGAGATATGTCTCGGGTGGAGATGTGAAGCTGCAGGGATATACAGATTCTGATGGGACAGGGAGTGCAGTGGATCGGAAGAATACTTCTAGATGTTGCTTCAGTCTGGGATCGGGCATGATCTCATGGTTGAGCAGGAAGCAGACATCATTAGCACTCAGTGCATCAAAAGCAGAGTATATCGCAGCAAGCATGGAAAGTCGTGAAGCAGTGTGGCTCTAAAAGCTGCTAGTTGGGATATTTGATCTAGAATTGGAGACAACTTTGATACATTATGACAATCAAAGTTGCGTGAAGCTTACTGAGAACCTTGTATTCCATGACAGGTCTAAGCATATAGAGATCAAATATCATTACATCTGGGACATGGTGAGGAGAGGAGTTGTGGAGCTCCAGTACATATCCACGGACGAGCAGATAGCGGACATTCTCACCAAGTCCTTGTCAAGAGTGAAGTATGAGTACTTCAGGGACAAGCTTGGAGTGTTGTCGAATGTCCACCCTCATTGAGAGGGAGGTGTGATGTTTCTTCTCATGTCGGCTAACCCCTCTGGCCAAGGGTTCCCTAGATCAGTCATGTAGGGTGATTGAGGGGGTAATGCATTGTCGAACCTGCTAAGAGAAGAAACATCACATGCATAGTTGTAAGACTATGGCCTAGGCTATGTGACTCCGAACAGTAGTTGTGTGCTACTTCGATGGATGTGTTCCACTGGCAGAGGATGTGTGACTCCGGACAATAGTTATGTGCTACTTCGGTGGATGTGTTCCACTGGTGGAGGTTGTGTGACTCCGAACAGTACTTGTGTGCTACTTCGGCGGATGTGTTCCACTGGCGGAGGCAGTGTGACTCCGGACAGTAGTTTTGTGCTACTTCAATGGATACGAGTGCTACTCCCGTCATCAAATTTATAGAGAAATCAATATCTCTTTTCGGAGGCAATCCCGATATCTCTTTAAAGACATTCTCAAATTCTTTCAATACTGGGCAGTCTTCAACACTTGGCACTTTATCCTTAGGTGCATCTTCCATGTGCGTTGCAAATACTTGACATCCTTTCCAGTAGCATTTCTTCAATTGCAAGGCTAAAATTTCTCTGATAGTTACAGACCTTGGAATTTGTTGAATTGTTCTTAATTTCCCTTCCTCATCTAAGCAAGTAAATGCATTATTGTAACAATCCAGGACAGCATGGTGCTCGTCGAACCAATCCATACCAATGAGTCAATCATACGAGCCCAAAGGTATAATATTCAAATCAACCTTTGTGTGCGGTCCATTCATCTCCATTGGACATGTCTTAATTTTTTTTTTTTGCTCCTATAGCTAACTACTAACCAAGATTTTCCAAGCTTGCTCCTTGGCAATTGGAATATTTCCACCATCATAGGATCTAGATAACTATGACTAGCTCCTGAGTCAATTAAAATAGCAATGGGTTGATCATTAATCTTACCTTCCACGTCGTTCATGTGTGACTGAAACTCAACTTGCTTGTTATCCAAGGCTACGTAAATCCTAGGTACATTTATGCCCATGTCCTCAACTATCGCAGCTTGTTGTACATTGTGCGCAGTCCTCTCTTGTTCACCTCTTTGAGGGAAATCTCTGCGCATATGATCTCCGCCACAATTCTAGCATTGAATAGATTGTTGCCATGGTTTTTTCCCCACTGTCTCCAACATTTTGAGCTCCTTGAAAGTTGGTTGTCCTTGCGCAATATTTTTTAAAAATGATGGCTTAGTCCCCTTCTTCCTCTATTCCACCTTTATTTTCATCTTATCTTCTCAAGCCTTTTGGAAATTCGGTCTTCCCCTTTGCTGCTCATAAAGGCATTTAGCATGCCTTATGGTTTCCTCTAATGTCTTAGAGTCATCATATTGTATCTTGTCACTGATAAATGAGGGCAACCCACTCAGGTACCATTGAATTTTAACTTGCTCATCCTTGATGAATGCAACGTATTTCAGCAACTCTAAGAATCTCATTTCATACTCATCTATCGTCATACTCCCAAGCTTGAGTTCAAAGAACTCCTCCATTTTCTTGTCATAGTACCGCTTGGTTAAGTATTTCTTTGAGAAATACCTCTTGAACTCCCTCCAAGTAACTTTCTTTTCATCAATGTGTTGCACTTGCAGAAATTGATCCCACCACATTGATGATTTTCCTTTTAGTTGATAGATGGCAATTATCCCTTCTACTTGTGCAGAATAATTATGCAATTGGAAGTACTTCCTCATACCCAACAACTAGGTCTCTGCATCTTCATTCTTCTTGTGTTCACCGTCAAAGGTAGGAGGCTTGATCTTATTCATTTCTCCCTGTAGCTCATCCACCCCAATCCTTCTCTTATGCTTCTTGACAGGAGATGGACTTGAGCTACTGTGTGCTTTCCTAAATGAATATTTTGGCAAGTGGTGATAATGCCTATCAACACTTCTTACTTCTCTTCTCTTCTCATCATAAGACCTACTACTTCTTGACCAACTCAACTATGTCTCCATATCCATTTTCTTTTCTATTTTGTCCAAACTTTGCAACAATTTGACATTGAAGTCATCTTGTTGCTCCTTGGATTTCATAAGCCTCTCCTTATCAGCTTTATAGCTTTGAACATCTTTTTGCAGTCCCTTAATGGTTTTTACCAAGTTCAAGCGCTCCTCCCTAGATTTTGTACCATCAACACCCAAATCAACATACAAATCCCCAAATTCATCATCAAGACTGCAAGTCCTATGCACATCTTCCATGCTTTTGACCTTATGCACCGATTTTGTCCTGCTCTAATCGTTGATAATTATGCAAAATGTGCAGACAACAAGATTTGTTAAACGGATTCATGAGACAACTTCATCAAAACTCTGCACCATCTTGTCAGAATCCTTTCTTCTAAAACCCATGCACGCACTAGTATTCAACACACACCAATGAACAATGTCAATTTTTAACATGTACACCGCGTATCGGTAATGCACATGCACCACAAATTTGTTATGTGCAGCCCCAAACCTTTAGTGCACACACCCATGCACCATCGTTTACTGCGTAGTTCCAGTGCCGCACTCTGCAATATCATGTATTTAGCGCACACATATGTGCATTCTTATTTAACGTGCACCATGGCCACACTGAAATTCCAAATTCAATCACTTACCAGTCTGAATTTTGTCTTAAGTAAAACTCAGCTCATGCAGGCTCAGTGTTGAAACTAGAGCTCTGATGCTTCTTATTGACCTCTGGCCAATACAAGTCCAGTGTTGAACCAACAACTCTGATACCACAATGTAACATCCCCAACCACCTAGGTTGGGCCATGCTACTCCAAAAACAAGTTGACATTGCTCTGATACCACAATGTAACATCATCCAGCTTACTACTGAACAATGTTATTCCAAAATTCACTACGCAAATTCTACTCTAATCACAAGTTTGCACAGTATCCCTTGACGTAACACGCTCCACCCCAAGAGGAGTCACATCACACAACTTATAACAGCTGAAGTAATACCAAACCACTGCACACAAGCATACTAAACACACATCACTACAGTGCGCGCAACCATTCTGGTGTCACACACCAAATCCAGTTTCCTTGTGCACAGGGTCTATTTCCTTGTACGCACACATGAGTTCCAGCTTCTTGTGCACACAAACCACTTTCCTGCGCACCCGGTCATTCAATCCTTTCCTCGAAGAATCATGACCAATATCAAAGAATCACTCAATAGGAAAAACTATCAACAGTTGTCATACTCATGCACAACTACAAATACAGACTATAAACACCATACTTACATGTGCAAGCAGCATAACACGGAATAACAACAATTACTTATATGTGACAACATACAAGAATTAACCCATGTCAAATATAGATAAATAAGCACATAGTAAATGAGACAAGCACATAAAGAACACTTATCTTTTATGAAAGTCACCAACTACACACAGAACTCAGACATTCCTCCCAGCCATAGACTCAGTTGCTCATAAGCTTTCAGCAACAGATCACCTTCAAGCTGGGGCTTAACTCCACCAAGGAAAAAGAGTTCCTAGTGACAGGATAAGGTCTGATACTCAACAGAATTGTTCATTCCAAGGTGCCCGCTGCTACAACTAGCCTACAGTCTCTCATTCCCCACGTACCTGTCACACCCAAGGAAGTGTGCCCCTTCTCTGCTCAACAATCCCTTCGTTGCCCCACTTCCCTTCCAGGGTTACCAACAACAGGCCGGACAGAAAGTCTCTGAGCCCTGCGACTAATGCCAAATGTGCCAAGGAACAACTCTCAACAAAACTCTCGCCTAAAGAGTATGCGCACGAGCCTGACAACCCACTTCTTCCACGACAAATCTCTCACCCAAAGAGACTACTCACAGGCCTGACAAGCCACCTCTTCGATAGAAAAACTATGGATACAAAACATAAATCCCTTACAAGCTTCTCTCTGCATATAAGGTAATAGTCGGATTTTCCAGACCCTCCCACCCCTTTTGCCTACAAGAAAATGAATAATCCCCCCAAAATACACTAAATCCAACAATATATATTTCATGCCTTAAACTCGACACTTGTCACCTTCAAAAATAGCTTTAACCACTTGGTGACCCGTTCCCTACCCTCGGGAACTTAGGATAAAATAATTATCCATAACATACAGTTTTCTGAAAATATTATAAAATATTCCCTAAGACTTAAGTCTCGCCCCCTTTTCCCTTTTCTGGTGGAGTTAACCCCCCCATCTCTTTTCATCTAAGTCTATTTGCGCGCAACAATGTAATATTATATTAATAACTTGAGTATGATTACCTTTACAAGGATAAGCGCACTGGCCTATTTGCATCCTGGTTCACCATCCTCATAACCACACAGGTTATCTGGCCTTAATACATATACAACCACACACACACATATATATAACTCAGTCCGATGTGCACTTATAAGTAATTCCCATGCACTTCCTCAAGTGCATGCAACACTGTGAATGTGTGCACCCTTCCATTGATGCGCAATCCCGCGCACCTACTTAGGTATGTGTAGCACTATTAAATGTGTGCACACTTCCTTTGATACAATTCTCCGCACACTTACCTTGGTGTGCGCAAAACCAAAACTAGGTGCCAACGGCTCACCAGCCTATATGTACATTTACACTTACAATTGGTACCAATGGCTCACCTGCCTATATGTACAATTACAAAGGGTTTAGATTAGGGACACTACATCCCTATTTTCTATATGACCCGATCACATAAAGTCTTTTCCCAAAATAGTCAACATAACTACTTCAGAGTTACATTCCACAAACACCACAAAAGTGGCAAAACTTAAAAGAAAATTCCACTCTCAGAATTAGGTTATTGATTGAATAACATCAAGTCACCTTTTTTTAACAATGCATCATATATTACTTCATGGAACAAAGAGTTACATCAATCTAAGAACAGAATTAAAAGGAAACTCCCTTCCTAAAAAAACCTGAGATGTTAACATTTGAGCATGTGCCTAATAGGTAGGGATTCAACATCATTGTGGAAAAACTGAATTTGACTTGTACAAGCAAAGCCAATTCCCACTTAAAAAGCCTCAATTCGCCTAAGCTAAGAAGGTATGATTCCTCGTGAAAAGTAATGCAGAGCTCCTGTAAAAACAATGGGCATATCTATTCTTCAAGTGCCAAATAATTTGAATTGTCTATCTCCTTATTGTCTCTGAGTGTAACTCAGTAGTCACCTGTAAGAACCTAGTTTAACAAAGCCTAAAAAAATTTGTAAATTTAAACATTAAGATTATTCAGCATAAGCAATAAGCAATTTCATTCAGCATTTCGACGTATAAGCAATAAGCAATTTCAATATTCAACATATAAGCAGCAGAAATTTAAATTTATGAATAGCAATCTAATAAATTACATAACAACCCCATAACCCAGCAAATTCATGAATATAGATACCTATGGCTGATGTTATTTTCCCAATATCC
>ML840225.1:13691-25584 GCA_009831015.1 Picea engelmannii | reverse complement strand
TCGTGCTCGTAGGCTGCCAACCCACTCTTTTCTAATGCAGATGGTGAAATGAAACTATCTGTAGCTCCAGAATCAAATAAAATCTTTACATTGATATGATTTAGCGTACCTGATGACTCCACCACCGTGGATTGATGTTCGGCTTGGCGATTATTAACCGCTGCCTAAATCTGGTCGCTGCTACTTGCTCTTCCCATCGGGGCCTTTCCTTCTCTATGCACAAATCATGATTGTAACTCTCGGCAGTCACGCTGATAATGGGGTCCTCCACATCCCCAACATGTAACACGGGATTGAACCTGCGCACTATTTTGTGACTGTCTCTGAAATGAGTTCCTTCCCCTGGAACCCCTGCCCCTAGTAGCTGCTCCTTGAGATGGCCGTGGGCCTGCCTGCGTCGTTGATGATGAACGAGATGCTGCACTTGCTGCCATTGAAATCTCTGCGACCACTGTTCTTGGTGCGACTCTGTTATCGTATGGAGGTGGCCTTGAGCCCCCTCCCCTAGGAAATGTTCTAGGGGCCTTCCCCACGAATCCAGGATGATGCGGAAAGGTCGATCTCGTACTTCCGATTAAGTTCATCAGCTCCTCTATATAACGCGCATTTTCCACAGCTTCCGCTACTGAAGACGGTTTCCACATCCGCACCATAGCCCTTATCTTAGGGTTTAGCCCATAGACGAAGCGTTCCACCTGGCGTTGGTCATTATCCATATATGAAACATATTTGACCAATTCCATAAACCTAATCTCATATTCTTCTACGGTTCTGTTTCCCTGTACTAAAACATGAAACGCTCCTACCTGTTGTTCCTCATAGTAAGCTGGCAGATATTTCCTTCGGAACCTCTCCTCGAAAAGTTCCCAAGATACGGTGTCCGGGGTAAGATGCAATTGCCTTTCCAGGTTGCCCCACCAGTTCAAGGCACTGTCTCTCAACTGAAAAATCGCTATCTTCGCCTTTGAGGTGGATGCATAGTCCCTTAAGGAAAAACACCTTGTCATGCCTTCCAACCATGCTTCTGCGCATTCACTGGCGCAACCCCCAACAAACTCTGGAAGATTAATCTTCTACAGTTTTCTAATGACATCTTCGGGTGGAGGTCCTCCCCCTGAATCCCTCGACACTTCTGGATTACCCGTTCCAGATGGTGGGGGTTCCACTTCAATCCCTGCTGGTTGTCGCCCCTTTAAAGTCTCATTTATGGCCTCCAAAGAGCACAATATGAGAGCTAGTTCGGGCGATGGTGGCGGCGGCGCTAGCGGTGTTGGCGGTGCCTGCGACGATGCTCCTCTGCCTCAATTTCCTTGAGTCCTAACCATCCTGTATTATTTAACCTACATCAACCAAAGTTGTTAGGGTGAGTTCAAGGACGTTTCACATTTGCACAACTTAACTAGAAAACAGGGTTAGGCATAAGTTTTTTTTTACTTGTCTGTAAACAGACGTTACTTCTCCTTAGGGGAGGTGGCTAGGTTAGGGCTAAAGCGTCTAAGCTTGATTTCTTCGCCTAAGAAAACTATTGACTCCTTCGCCTGGTAGCTACGCTAGCACTGTACCCCACTTGCTAATTCCTCTAACTTACCTATCTAGTGCGCATGAAGCCCCCTCCCACTTATCTTGTTCTAAGTCCTTATATTTTCTGTAAAAACAATGGGCATATCTATTCTTCAAGTGTCAAATAATTTGAATTGTCTATCTCCTTATTGTCTCCGAGTGTAACTCAATAGTCACCTGTTGTTGGAAGCACATGCCCATTGCTTCTGAAATTTGAATAGTTGAGGCCATCATAAAGTTCAGAAGAACTCTTTAGTCTCATTCCAAGAATCATCCTGCATGGGATGTACAAACAGAGTTTAGTAACAAATGATTTATTAAGGTCACCACGAACAAAATACCATTTTTCCAGAATTTCAAAGCAGAAGTTTGCTAACAGAAAATATGCCCAGCTTTTCCAATCATTGATCCTTCTTATGCAGCATGGTTTTTTCTTTCTTTGAAAGTGTCTTACCTCTGAGTATTGCATTGACATCTTTGTTCATGAGTTCCTCTGTGCCAGTCTCAGATTGGACTGACTTCATTGCATTCATCTCTGACTCATATTCAGAAGATATATACTCATTTTCACTGCAGTTGTTGAAAGGCTCGCTATCTGACTCTTCACCTTCCATCTGTGTGCCAGAAAATACAAAATTGTGTTTGTTATGAAGTTTATGAAGCATTCCTAAAACACATGAGCTTCTTAATTGGTCATTACAGAATAAACAAATTGTCAACAACTAGTGGGCAGTTAAATTTGACAAGTACAATTCCCACCTCTAAAAGTTTATTTGCATATTCTGTATTAACTTGTACATTTTGACTCTGTAGTATTTACATCCTCATCTACTTTTTCCACCTTGCTCTGAAGACGGAATAAACACAAGAAATATTAAGTCACCATATCAAAATGAAAAGCCAAATAATCTATTGTTCCAAAGGGTTGACTTTAAGCTGAACGCATTCAGTAATCTAATTTCAGATGTAATATAACACCTACGTCGACATACATTGTGCAATTATAACAACTAATTTTATTGCTAAATAACTCAAACTATTAACCTATGGTAATAACTTAAATAAAAAACTAAAACCAATGTTGAGTAAGCAGGTAGGCAGAAACATACAAGGTCAAATGCTAGTTGTTTTAAGTTCTTCTCCAGTTCAGATATGTGAAAACTCAGTGCCTGCAAATTTTGTGCACAAATGACAATGCACATTATAATAAGAAAGGGCATTTAAGCTAATAGTAATTAAAAACCAAGAGACGGGAACTTCATCTACAGCTATTCCAGTTCCCATCCAAATGCAAAAACAGAAAAATTAAAATCCAATTTTCTTTCCTGCAAGTAAAAGAAAGAAAAATACTATTAGCCGGAGCATAAAAAGGTACATCTTCGCATTGGATCTCAAATGATGTCTTAATGACTTTCTCCTGTTCAGGAGGTATATTGGCCTTAACTTAGTTGGACTCACAGATAATTTTTTCCATGATAAACAATTATAGCATATTGTTTGGAAACTTTCTCAACTGCCACTAATATTCCCCACTTTCATACTCCAGAGAGAATAAATGAAATGTTGTAAGCATGTACATGTTCCATGTACTTCCATGATGAGGCATACGAAATATTATGATTTTCATTTTAGCTGGAGAATCTCAGGTCAAACATAACTCCAGCGTTAAATGGAGCTTAAATCTGAGACTGCAACAGCTACTAGCAGCTTAATATAGAGCACCTGCAACCAATTCCATAGAAACTCTTAAACTCATTATAAAATACAGCTCAAAAAGAAAAATTTAGATCATTTATGATCAAAAGTATAATGATGTCCCTATAAATGTTTTATGGCTGTCTATCTTGATATTGTGCTTTCACCATATAGTACTTATCTCGATAGATTGTATTAATGGACATCATTGAACATATTTTTTACTTCAAAAGTTAGATATTGAAATGGTTCTAATGCAGTCCAAATGGTTGTAAATGCTGACAATATTTATCAAAAATTCTCCAGTACTCTGCAACTCAAAATAGGTGGTTATAATTTGGTTGTGAGTGCCTTCTCTTTGAACTACATTAGGAAGGACAAATCCAGAAAGAGTAGATGAAATGTTGCAGACATGTACATATTCCATGTACTTCCAAGGTGCACCTCAACATGGAATTTCAGAATGTTTCATGCTCAAACTTTGCCAAATTGATCATTCAATCCAAACCAAAAAACATAAGCATGTGGTCTTATCCACACCATGTATTCAGATCCCTCTCAATGCTTAATAAATTTGGTGTTAAAGTAGAGTGCAGTCAAACCAACATGAACTATGCCAGAGAGTCATTTACATACTTTATTTTCAAATTGGATGAATATTTTGACTATCAATTCCCACGTGCATGCTGGCAAGTATTCAATAATGCCTTGTCAATTGGGTCTAGCCCATGTGGTTGATCACCCCCACCCAGGATCAACTCCCGCAAGTGACATGTTGAGCTCTTAACGAATATATTGTTGTAACGGCTTTGAGCCCTATTGTTGAGATGGCCTTATGCCCTGAAGAATCTACAGTTTACCCTAGGTATCATCCTTGGAATGAAGGGAAGTGCCCAGGGGTTTTCCCCGGGATATGTTACTAGGGAAAAAAATTCAATAAATGCCTAAAAAATAACAATTTTACATTGTTAAGAAAATCCATACCAAAAGTAGGATATGCAAAAAACATTGCGGTGTTCTCATCTACCCACCAAAAATATCTGACTGCTAACCCTATCTATCACTACCCAAAATATAAAAAACACTTATGAGAGTGTAATAAATACATAAGAAAACATGGTGCATGTTGTTACCTCCCAAATTGTACTTAATGATAAAAGCCCTAATCCACAAGATACAACTCTAGGCGCAACTATTAGGACAAACACCATTGTCACCCAAGCAACCTATCCTCTTCACTTTAGGTGGGCTCTCCTCCAACTCAAGGGGGGTATCCCTAGTAGGATTACTAAAGCTAAGCAATGAGGATTATTAAAGCTAAGCAATGAGGTACAAGGTGAAGTAAGTGTAGCTTTAATAAAACAATATTTTGTTTTTTTTAGGATTTTAAAAGAGGTGATGGAAGGAAGTAGAGACCAGTGCCAAATCCAAAAAGGGCAATAGAGTTAAAGTGACTCAAAGGGGCTTATGGGGTCAAGAAGAAAATCCCTCTTTAAAAATGGTCTATTTCATTCAAGGATTAGGAATAAGAGATTGGAACCAAAGAGGAAAAATAATCTCTTGTCTAATCAAGATTAGCAATGAAGACCAAGGCCCTACAAGAAGGGGTCCTCAAGGGAGCACCTTCACCAACAAGATAAACAATAGCTTTATAAACGTATTCATACTTCTTGCTAGGGTTCCAAGATGGATAGACAAAGCAAGGCACCATATAATTATCAAACCAACAAAGGAGGAAGGAGAGGAGTTACCACAAAACATCTTCCCTTCTATCGTAGAAAAATCCCTTCAATGGATCGATCTAGTTAGCTTGTAGAAGACTTGAACATTTCAGCACTAATCTTTATGCACCAAATAATAACCAGGATAGAGAAGCTTCAAGAATTGACACCAACATCCACAAAGAAAGAACCCTTTACACAACCATATGCTCCAAGAAAGATATGTCAATTAAGCTCCAAAAATCCAACCATGCATACAAATGAGGAAGGGATACTCTTTATATAGAGTCTAGTTCAACTTCCTTTACAATAGAATAATAGTCTCATGTGAGATCCTTAGATCTAGCCTAGGAAGGAATAAAGAATTATTTCCTCCAACTAACCAATCAACAATACATAAAATAATGAGGTGGTCAAGCCACATGTACAATCCTCTAACCAAAATAGACCCAAGAGAGCGGGACGTCTCCATCAAAAAACGGAGAAGGTGAGTCAAAGGTGCAACATCTAGCCTCCAAATGCCTATAAGTGGATAGATCCACAACTAACTCTTCAAAGTAGGCAATGAAAACCTCCTAGATCTCCTCCAAGGTGGATGTGTAGCTCTCCAAAGGGTGGACAACCCCCAATAGATGCATAAAAACACAGGCCATGTAGCCTCAAGAGCTAGGGTGTTATTCACCATAGGCACACATCAACAATGAACTCCCCAAATAAGCAAAATGCTCAAACAAAAGATGTGGGGCATTCCTCCAACGAGTGGTAAAAAATGCGGCAAAAATTTTCTCGCGACAAATTTTAAAAGCACGATAACTGTGTCAATTTTTTCTTGATTTTCTATTATGAACACATTTTGAAAATCTTGCAACCATTATGCATCTAGTGGCACTGATCTAGCAGAATTTTGGGCACTTTGTCAAAAGATAATTGTTCTTGAAGCTAGGTCGCCCTTAAAACATGCAATGAACCCTAGATATGGGGTTTGGAACCTTCTAGATCTTCTCCAATGTGGGACGTCCTCATCAATGGTGTGGGAAAGAGTACAATGATTAGGTAAAACCCTCCAAATATGATGATGTGGTTGAGTGTTCTATGAATTATGATGTGGCATGGCATGAATGGGTTAAGTGCATGAAGAATAGCCCTCAAGTGCCTAGGGAATTGTGTAGATGCCTCGAGAGTTGTAAACATGCTTTGAAAGTTAAATGCAATCCCCCAAAAGGACGCTCCACCAAGGGATCTATATATTCTCATGTACAACCATCTAGCAAGGAGTAGAGACTAGAACACACATGATCAAGCGAAACACCATCAAAACCTCTAGCACATCATCATCCATGTCATCAATAATCCAAGTGAATGCCCCAACAATCCAAAGCTCTTTGTGAAGAAAATAACAAGGGTAGTGAAGAAATTCACTATTACAACCATCGTGCCAAATGAGGGGTAACACATATAATAGAAATTAGTAAGCACATTGCTAGAATGGATGTGTGTCATATTTTTGCAACTGCATGGGATTCATGATAATTTTGAGCAAGAACTCTATGCCATAAGCCCATATCCTTTTCTAGATCAATAATATTCAATATCATCCAACTTTCCTCGTACACTAGTGTATGAGAAATGAGTATCAACATTTCACAACTATGCCTGAAAATCCTTTTTACATTCTAGCCACTAAGAACCCAACACAAAGAATTAAAATAAATTGGGAGCATTCAATGACCTAAATCAAGCACAAGGCAAACCTTTTAAGGGAAAACAACTAAAATCTTGTAGGTTATTTGCAACATAAAAAAATTAATAAACACTGAATATTATAATTGCAACTAGCAATACTATAATTGCAACTAGCTTGTTGCATCTGTTGATGATTGCAGCGTCGTGTGACATTCTCCAGGTCATTCTCCTCTGGACTGAGTCGAGTCGATCTGTGAGAGGGCCCATGTGATGGGTGTGTCGTTCTTCTCTGGACTGAGTTGAGACGATGTGTGCCCATGTGTTAGGTGTGCCCATGTGATGGGTGTGCATCAGACTCTGGACTGAGTTGTTATGACGTGTGGTCTCCTGCCTTGTACTCCTCTAGACTAAGTTGAGTCAGCTTGAGATGGTCTCCTGCCTTGTACTCCTATGGACTTAGTTAAGTCGGCTTGAGATGGCTCTCCAGATGGTACTCTTGTGGACTCAGTTGAGTGATCTGTTGAGAGTGACGTCCTTGTGAGTGAGCACAGGTGGACATGTCCCTAGTGGTTGACCACTAAAGGATGTGAGAGATCCCTTGCTATATTGTCTAAGAGTAATATTTAATTGTAACCCTAATTTGTGATGTAAAGGGTACAAGTCGGCCCCACCATGTGAAAGATAATTAATATTGTGTAATTATTAATTATATTATTAAGTTGTACAGGTCGTGTTGAAATTAATGCAGCTGCAAGAGCCATTCTCCAGAGGATGGAAAAGACCTTAGCTATAGACTAGGGCCCCCAGCACACTCCTGGGGTTCCTTGGTATGAGACCAAGCAGTGAGTGCCATGGAAAAAGACCCTTGTGAGGGGCCCCAGTAGATGATTGGCGTTCTTGGTCTAGAACCAAGCAGAAAGACCCTTGTGAGGGCCCCCAGTAGATGACTGGGGTTCTTGGTCTAGAACCAAGCAAAAAGACCCTTGTGAGGGCCCCTGGTAGATGACTGGAGCTCTTGGTCTAGAACCAAGCAACAATACCCTTGTGAGGGCCCCCAGTAGATGACTGGGGTTCTTGGTCTTGGACCAAGCAGTAAGTCCCTAAATGTGTCTAGGGCCCCTGGATGTGTTCCAGAGAACCCTTGTTTAATGCATGGGTTGATCCTTGGTCTTGTAACTTGGTAGATAAGACCCTAGATGTGTTCTAGGGCCCCCAGATGTGTTATGGGGAAACCTGGTTCCTGACCAAGTAGATCTTGGTGTAATACCAAGATGTGTGATCCTCTTCTTCTATCCTTGGATGTATCTAGGAGTGTCTATGAAGATGGACCTGATCACATTGTTGATGTACCCCCTTATGCAGTGATGATAAAGTTTATAGGTCTCTATGAGACTCATGTGGACATGTTTTGCCATTATGTAACTCCCCTTGTCTTTGTCTTAAAAGGTAACCCCTTGTTGGTTTGCTTTCTCTCTTACTTTATGTGATTGGGTTTTTATTTTGTGTGACTGGGGTTTATTTTATGTGATTGGGGTTTTTATGTAATTAGGGTTTTAATTAAATATTAATTAATATTTATATTAATTATATGTCAATAATTAAATATAATTTTAAATGCCCTAACCCCTCTCCCTAAGTATAAATAAGACCCTACCCCCTTAGCTTTCTACTCTAACTCTCCTCACTCTTCCCTACTTGCTGCAGCTACCTCAGATTGCCTTCTTTGTTTATGGTACAGCTATCCTAGTGGTCTTTCATTTTTCAGATCTGAGGTATGGTTGGATGCTTGGCTAGGAGCTTATGCTTTTGTTCTTGCCTGCTGGCTTAGAATTTTACTCCTTGACTATTCTGCTTGTTGTCGTTGCCGTGGACATTACTAAACCCCCACGATTTACTTCTTGATTGGTTGTAGAAGCCGTGGACTGCTTTAGGTGTCGTGGCCCCTTCTTTTGAGTGAATTGTGGGTTGTTGTTGTATGTTGTGAGGGTTCGGTGGTTGTCACTGTGTTGAGGGTGCCATCCTTGTTGGCTCCACCTCCTTGTTGTCGGATCTGCCTCTCGTAATGCCGGATCTATCTCCCTTGCAACCGGACCTGTTTCAATGGGTGCCTCTCCCTTTTAGGGCCACGGGTGCTTCCTTTCTTTTGGCTTCCATTTTGTGACAGGGTTTGCCACTTGTATCTCCAAATCTGAGTTGTTTGCTTATGGTGCCACCTATTTCTCCAAATCTGAGTTGTTTGCTTATGGTGCTACTTGTATTTCTAGATCTAAGTTGTTTGTTTATGGTGCTACTTGTATTTCCAGATCTGAGTTGTTTGCTTATGGTGCCACTTATTTCCAGATCTGAGTTGTTTGCTTATGGAGCTACTTGATAATTCAAATCTGAGTTTGTTTGCTTATGAAGCCTTTGATATTTCAAATCTGAGTTTGGTTGCTTATGAAGCCTTTGATATTTCATATCTGAGTTGGTTTGTTTATGGAGCTATTGGTATTTCAGATCTAAGTTTGTTTGCTTATGGTGTAGATTTTTAATGACTAAAATCAGCAAACTGAAATTCTGTCAAACAATTAGCAACCTAGAGATAACTGTCTTCATAAACTTCATAAATGCAAAAGCCCACATTCAGAAATTTCCATAAGCAGAAATACACATTACTAAGCAAAAATATGCAGCGGAAAAACACAGTGGACAGCAACCCCATAACACTCAAAAATTTAGGCAAATGCCAGGGAAAACCTCAATGTGGGGAAACCCAATGAGAGAGAGAGAGAGATCTTATTATTATGCTTCAGGAAAGTACAAAACAGCAACAAACCCACATTTCCAGCCAAGGAAAATACCTCACAGCACCAAATCTGACCCACAGAAATCTGCCTCGTTTTCCGTGCCAAAACCATATTGTTGTACGGCCTCCTCCATACCTCGTTTTTCGTGCCCACAGTCTGTTGTATGGACTGTTTCGTACAACCCAGAAACAGCGAACAGAAATCCACCTCGAAATCTGTGCCCAAAATGCCTCGATTTTCGTGCCAAATCTGTACAGACTGTACGGATCCGTACCCTACGGCCTCCCACAGCAAAAAAAGATTTCGACCAAAAACTCAAAAACAAATTCTCGAGAATCGTGCCCTCTTTGCTGCTTACTTTCCTCTCTCAAGCATGCTCAGAAAATCTCTCTAACTCTCCTCCTGATGTGCTCTCAACATCCTCCCAATGTCTTCACAACATATCTTGCACACTACCCAATGCATTCTTTTATAATCTGAAAATGACATTTCCCCCCCGAAAAGTGTCTTTTCACCTTCTCAACCCTATATCCAAAGGCCAAGATTAGATCTTGCATTTTTCAAGATCAAGGGTCATGATCCATTCCCTCCAAAATGAATCACTTGAAATATTAAAGTGATTTCACTTTATTACATAAGTGCTTTATAAAAATAAAGTCACTTTAAAAATAGAAGGTACACTTTATTAAAAAATCACTTTACTAAAAGAACCACTTAAAACAACTTTATAAAACCTATTACAAAGTTAAGTGCCTGGTAGTGTAAATATTAAGGTAACATCCGCATACAAGACAAAACATGTGGAGTACCTCCCGAGCTAAAAAATCTAACACTCCCTCTTAGCGAGGAAGGTACTTCTGGTATCACCACCAGAATCTGTCTCCATCTCATCAGCTGCCATATCTGCTCCCTCTATACTAGAAGTCTATGCTCCCTCTGAACATGAAGCCACTACTCTCACTGCACTGGAAGCCTTTGTTGCTACCTCTGTTGTACCACGAACTGAAGACATGCTCCTAGGAGACTACACACTCTCCTGAGCATCCAACTGTGTTGACTCATGTCTGCTGAGTCCCTTGAGAGTCCCGGAAGAAGACTGAGTGCCATGTATCAACTCTCTCTCCCGTGCTACCTGCCAACTCTCCGACACAGAATCTGAGTCCAGAAATCCACTGGACCCCAACACAGGTCTACCCAACAACCTATACAACCTCTCATACCCGACACCAATGTTACAAGAACCGAACCGGAACCGGCAAAACCGACCGGTTCCAGACCCTGACCGGTTCAAACCGGCCCCTCAAACCGCTTTAGACCAGTTCCGTACAGAACCGGTTTTTTTCCCTGAACCGACCGGTTCCGTACTGAACCGGCCGGTTCCGTACTGAACCGGTTTTTTTTGCTAAGGAGGCCCACGGACGGAAAAGTAAAGAAATTTTTTATTTTTTAAAAAAAATTAGGGATGGGGGCATGCATGGGAAGCTTCTAGAATTGTCTAGAGCCCCTAATGAACCTATAAAGCCAACCCCACCCCCTCTCTTTCACTCACACTACTCATTTGGCTTCTTTTGAGCTAAGAGTTTTTCTTGAGTTTAGAGAGTTGATTGTAGGGCTGAGTTGGAGAGGTTGCTAGCTTGCTTTGGAGAGGTGATTGTTGGGCTCATTTGAAGAGTTATTTTGCCTCTTTTCTTTAAGTTTATTTGGAGAGTTATTTTGCCGAATTTGGGAGCATATTTGGAGCTATTTTGGAGCATATTTCTTGGACAGATTTGGAGCTTATTTCTTGGGCAAATTTGGAGCTTGTTTTCAAGGTATGTAAACTATGCACTTACTTCCCTTAAAAATGTTGTTTTTTTATACAAAAAAATATTGTTGTTTTCAACTTTTTTCCTAGCCTCTAGCCTCTAGCAATTAAAATTTAGAAGTTAAAACTTAAACCACATAGGGTTTTTATTTGCAGATTTTTATTTGTTTCCATGGCTCCTAAAGACAAGAAGGATCTAGCATGGCTTCATTGTCAATTGATTGATGGGTCAATGGTTTGTAATTATTGCAAAAAGGAGGTTGGTGGGGGGGGGTATTCATAGGATCAAACAAGATCTAGCCAATGCAAGGGGGAATATAAAACCATGCTTGGAAGTTCCTGATGAACTAAAAGCTGAGATGATGGGCCTTCTTGAAGGCTATCAAGCAGATAAAGCCAAGAATAGAAAGGTTCAAAAAGAGGTGGGGAGAAGTAGTGGTGGAACTTGAACTAGATTTGATAGTGATCCTCAAGATAGAATGCCTAGTTTTGAGGAATCCTCTACTTTCCCAATCCCTAGGCGTGATCCTTATACCAATCCTAGGGAAGAAGTAGAACATGTTGGTGGAAGTGGTGCTGGTGCATCAGGATCCAAAAGGCCTCGTGGTAACCTTGACTCATTTTTTTTACCCCGCACTACCCCT
>ML840223.1:23580-34407 GCA_009831015.1 Picea engelmannii | reverse complement strand
AGTCCCATTACTTCTTTGACTCCATTGCAGTCTACTTATGGAAATCCCCAAGAGAGAGCTCTATATGTTAGTGACCTTGAGCCCATTTCTAGCGATGAGATTCCTTCCTCTGATTACTTCTTCAGTAAAAAGAGGAAGGCTATCCTGAAATAGGAGATGCATCCAAGAGGAGATATGATGATTAAAAGGCACAAGATCATTATAGACGGACAAAAGCTTAAAGAGGGAGAATTTGCTACAGAAATAGCGGGCACAATGGGAGCTTTAGCATCGGCAAATTTATATTTTGTAGGTAGTTTGACAACTATGTTGGACCAGAAAGATCAGCTGATAGCTCAACTACAGGATCAATTGAAAGAGACCAAAAGAAATATCAGTTGGGGAATAAAAAAGGGTCTAGAACAAGCTAGATTAAATGATATTCAAGAGATTCAGAAAATGAAAGCAAGCTTAGAGGAAGCAAACCAGAAAATACAGGTCACTCAAACACAGGTCATAAAGCAAGAGGAAATAAATAAAGAATTACAAGGTAAGATTAATTCCATTTCAAATCAAGTGGTCGAGCTCGAAATCTTCCAGGCCCAGGTATTGGAAATACATATGAAGATAGAAAAAGAACAACATGGAGTGTTTTTTAATCTGGAATTTGTCCATAATTACTTTCAGGAAACTAATAAATCCTTGGAAGATATTCTCCAGAAAGAAAGAGAAGTAAAAGCGGCCAGAACGACTTTCCAAAAAGCAGTGGCCCTTTCAACAAAGGAGGAGGTTGGAAATATTCAAAAACTATATGTTTCAGAGCAGGTTAAAGGAGATGTAATACTCAAGGTGTGAGAGACAGACCTTGCAGAAAACAAAAGAATAACCAGGGAGGTCAATGATGATTGTCAAGGAATTTTTTATCTTTTAGAGAAAGCTTTTTTGAACATTGGAAAAAACAACTGTCCCGGGTTGTTAGGAGAAATAAATATTGTCAAGCATTAGTTAAGATTTAAAAAAGAGCTGGAAGAAATTCAGGTGGAGATCCCAAAAATAAAGGTAATCAATGTCACCGAAATCGACAAATGGATAGTGATGCCGAACTTAAAGTTGCAAACTATTAAGTTCACAAGGAAGATAATTGAAGATTGTCTGCCCGAATTATAGAAAAAGTTCTTCATATTTGAGGCAAAAGATATACCAGAAGCACCCAAAGTTTTGGTAAAGTTTTTGGGAAAATGTATTCGCTGTCTTAAGACAGAAGAAGGAAGTTTTTCAACGCAGACATGAAATACTATTTTGTATATTTCCATTAAATAACAAAGCAATAAAAATAGAAATGTAAACGGTTCAACCTTGCACATTTAGGTAACCGTTAGTCATAGGAAGTTGGTTAATCACCAACGGGAAAAAAGTCTAGTGATCATGTATAAATAGAATTTCACAAGACTAAGAAAGGGCTTTTTGTTTTTTGAGAGAGCCGATTGTATAAAAGTTTTCCAATCCACTATGATATAAATAATACAGACGAGATTCTGAATTCTGTCAACTTGAAGCTATGTGTTCTTTACCCTGTTTTCCATATTTTTCAATACTTTTCTTCTTACGCATTTCTAATGAATGATCAATTATAAGTTTATTTCACACATCCATTATAGATTGAATTGATTTGGTTATTGAATTGTTTACAGTTTTTCCTCTGTGATTGCTATCAACAATTTCAAGACCTGTAGGTTATTTGAATGATTATATTTTACACTTCATTAGAAATCTTGTTTTCCTCTTTGTCCCCTGTTACAATATGAGATTCTTTCGTGATTAAAGCCTCATATTTTCTCAGCAGTACCACTTTGTTATTTTACTACTCTTAAAATTGTTTCAAGTAGAGGAAACGACCTCAACTGTTATTATGCTATTATTTTGAGTTCCAAAACTCTTTTTCTCTTTTCATCCCTTAAAAACTAAAGCAACAAATATTCAAACTTTTCTTTTTTTAAATAAAACTTTATTTTCCATGATTGTCCCAACTAATAGACAACCCAACATAGAACCTAGCCTCCAAGATCAAACTAGCATTGCTTTAAACCTTTTTAATACTATTCGGCAAACAACAACTAACTGGGTTGAACTAGAACGTTCATGGGCTGTTATTGAGAGAGATATCAGCATCCAAGAACAATGGGAAGCTAGATAGAGGTAGTTGAGAAACTGACTTTGATTTACCCTTCTTTTTGATTCTTACCCTTTAATTACCTTTACCTTTACAGATGCCTTGACGGTATACTTTACAGCCTTAAAGTATAAACTCAGGAACAACATCTTTTTGGCGTCGTTGCCGAGGAACGAAGAAACGAAACTTTTCCCTGGGAGAACGACATTGACACTTTCTCTCTTTGATAGTGAACAAAGATAGAAAACCTTTTAAGGCTACCTTATATTTTTCACTTGGCGACTCCACGATAAGTAAACTGGCTATTAGCTGAAAGAACCCTAGAAAGAACTCGAACGATAAACAAACCTCGCCTGTCTCTGATGCGGAAAAGATTTTAAAATCACGAAGATCCCTTAGACAAATCATCTCACCTATACATACTATTTGTCAACCTGATTTTACGCAGTTGAATGTTCAGGAAACCCTTGAGAGATCTGTCTCTCTTCCCCTGTCATACGATACGTTCTCTTTTCCTGAGGTATTTTCCCCAGTTTTTCGCGAGCCCTCTCCTCACACACTCCGAGCTTCAACCTCAAATCTATCAATGGCTGCACACCGAGGCGCAGGAGCTGGGGGCGGTGCCCCAGGAGGACCTGCCGGTGGTCAAGCGACGCTTCCTGGAATCTTCGCTAAGGTAGCTGCCAGATACGCCCCCCTTGTCCTCCCTGTTCCCCTACACGACCTTCCCGAAAACTATATGAAAAGCCTTCCGAAATTTACAGGGGAAGGAGATTTGACCGCTCAGGAACATATAAACTTCTTTGACCAATTTGCCGACATCCTCATAATAGAACACAAAGATGTCTATTCTAGACTCCTCGTTCAGACTTTCGAAGGACAGGTGAGGACCTGGTTCCGATCCTTAGCAGGCGGATCTCTAAGATCTTACGAAGAACTTGAAAACACTTTTATTAGACAATGGGGGGAGAGGAGGGACCACCTCTACTATCTAACTGAATTCAGAGCCCTTAGAAAGAAAAACTCATAATGTGTTCTAGAGTTCATGCAAAGGTTTAATAAGTTGTATAATAAAATCTCGGTTGAGGTCAAACCTTCTCAACCCGCAGCAAAGGTGACTTTTGTTGGTGCCTTTGATCCCGACTTCGCCCTATTATTGAGAGAAAGGAGATCAACAGATCTCACGAAAATGCAAGATGATGCTCTTGAGATTGAATCAAACATGATGGCATCAGGGAAATTAAAAGATAAAATAGAAACCAGAAATAAAGAAAATAGGAAATTCAAAGAACAAGGTGGATCCTCAGGATCAGGTAAATCCTTGGTTGATAAAATAGACGAGATGGCTAGGGTAATTAGAGAACTTTCAAATAAGATCTCAAAAATGGAACTAGATAAATCAAAAAGGGATAATTTTCCTAGGAAGGATTTTAGAAGGAATCTTGATCCTCAGGCCCCACAGAAAATAATAAAAAATGAAGATCAAAAAATTCCAACCCTCTTCAAAGGTGAAAACTTCATTGGAGAAGAAGACCTAGAAGATTTTGAAGAGTTCGATGAGGATATAAATAATCTTGGTGATGATAATAAATCACCTTATTTATCAAGACAAGATTACGAAAAATCTTTAAATAATGAAATTAGATCGGAAGACGATGTTAGCAACGATACGTCTTAAGATTTGGCCTATTAGGGTATCGCAGATGATATTATTGCCGAACTTCACGAGAAATATAATTTGAGACCTAGGAACAAGAGTCTTCCAACCGCCCCAACAAAAAAGATTTTGCCTAGAGGCGAAACTGATGAAGCAGCTCCAAAGGTTGCTGAGAAAAAAACTGCAAAAACCCAAACCGCTGACACACAACTTGTCAAGTCAAAGTCAGTAGGGACACCCGCTGAGAAAACACAGGATCCTGTGATCAAAATCAAGTCCGCACCATAAAGAAAAGCTGAAAAGAAAGGAATGGAGGCCCCTAACATAGAGAGTGACAAGGTCCTAGGAAATTTTAATCTGGAAAACGAAATAAATAAAATCAAAATCCCTATCCCACTTGTTGAATTGGCTAAAAATCCCATATATAGAAAACAAATTGCTAAGATGAATAGCTTTTCAGAGGACGAAAGCCAAGCCGATGTCATCAACTTAGAAGATGACAAGCCGAACATAGTTTTTGGTCCGCATTTCGAAGGTGCGAGAGACACTGTGGCCCCCTTTTATATAACGTTAACCTTGTTCGACCACCTACTTCATAACTGCATGCTAGATTCCGGAGCATCCCACAATATGATGCCAAAATCCATTATGGAGAAACTAGGTCTCGAAATCACCAGGCCATATGGAGACTTATATTCATTTGATTCAAGAAGGGTCAAATGCATAGGCATGATTAAAGACCTAGTGGTAGGTCTGGCACAAATACCCACAAAAAGCATTCTTATGGACGTAGTGGTCGCCGACATCCCTCCGGAGTATGGTATGCTGTTATCTAGATCATGGGGTGCCAAGCTTGGAGGATCTCTCCAGCTTGACATGACATACGCTACGATTCCAGTTTTTGGAGGACAATACACGCGTCTTTACAGAGAAACTAGGTTGGCATTCACGATAGGTGATCCACATAACCCAAATAACCACCTTGTATATATTGCCGATCAAGATTTAGGAAATTGTATCTTATCTATTGATGATGATTTTGAAGTAGGTATAAACGAAAGTTGTATAGAAGAAAACACAAAAAAAGAAAAAAAGAAAAAAAATGTATATAGTACTGGTATATGTAAAATGTTTTTTGACGGTGCTTCATCCTACGTAGGAGCTGGAGCAGGGGCACTTCTTGTGGCTCCTGATGATCAATTTGTAATCCCCTTTTCCTATAGGTTACAGTGGAACGTGGACTGCACAAATAACATATGCGAGTATGAAGCCTTAGTTTTAGGATTAGAAGCTGCTAGGAGAATGAAAATAAAAAACCTTGAAGTCTTCGGTGACGCCGAGTTAATCATAAAACAGGTAAACCGACAGTATCAGGCCAAACATCCTAGGTTGAGGTCCTACAGGAATTGTGTCTGGGATCTGATCGAGAATTTCTTCTCTTCTGTGAATGTTCATTTCGTTCCAAGAACCGAAAACCAACAGGCTGATGCGTTAGCCAAAGCAACCTCAACTTTCACACCTCCCACCGCATTTTAATTAAAGTATCACATACAAATGAAGCATCGACCTTCATTACCAAATAACATAAAGCATTGGCAAGTCTTTGAGGACGATGAACAGCTTCGCAAATTTTTAGAATCAATAGATGAATTTGCCGAAACGCATGCTGATCAAGAAAATCAAAATGATCCTGTTTGGATCATGTAGGAAGGGGAGGATCCTCAAGAGTTTCATGATAAAATTGCGAATCACAGAATGCTTGTTCTTAAAAATAACCAAATTCCCAAAGGCCTGATTCCCTTGGAAAGATTATTTAATCAAGATGATATCCCTTCAAAATCCACTCTACAGCCTCAACCTGAAGAGGTTGAAGACTGTGACATAGGTACTAAAGAAAACCCTCAGTTGGTGAAACTATCCAAATATTTACCCCCAAAAACTAAAAGTAAGTATGCGGAGTTGCTTAAAAAGTACAAAAGACGTTTTCGCTTGGTCATATGAAGAGCTGAGAACCTATGACACCTTTGTGATCGAACATAAGATACCCTTGAAGCCTGGTGTCAAACCCTTTAGACAAAAACTTAGACAAATTAATTCTATTTTATTGCCTGTGATCGAAAAGGAAGTCAAAAAGCTCTTAGATGCAAAGATAATCGTACCACTGAGATACCCAGATTGGGTAGCAAACTTGGTCTCGGTTAGAAAGAAAAACGGGGAAATTAGACTGTGTCGATTTCATAAATCTTAATAAATCATCCCTCAAAGATAATTACCCCCTACCCAAAATGGATCATGTTTTAGAAAAAGTAGTTGGGGCAAATAAGATGTCGATGATTGATGGGTTTTCAGGGTACAATCAAATTGCCGTCAGCGAACACGATAAAGAAAAGACAGCCTTTACCACCCGTTGGGGTACATTTATGTATGATAAGATGCCTTTTGGTTTGATGAATGCAGGTGCTACTTTCCAATGGGCTATGGATATCGCTTTCATTGGCGAAAGAGACAAATTTGTGGTTATCTATCTTGATGATCTAGCCGTTTTTTCTAAATCTGATGAAGATCATCTGATACATCTCAAGCAGCCGTTTGAAAAATGTCGCAAATTTGGTTGGTCTTTAAACGCCAAAAAGTCTCACTTTGCTATGTAAGAAGGTAAACTTTTGGGCCATATTGTGTCTCGAGATGGAATTAGAATTGATCCTAAAAGAGTTGAAGCTATAGACACAATAAATATTCCTAGGAGTGTAAAAAAGATTCAATCATTCTTAGGAAAAATAAATTTTTTGAGGAGATTTATTCCCGACTTTGCTGAAATCGTGAAATTGATTACAGATATGCTAAAGAAAAACAACGAGGTGAAATGGACAACGGAAGCTAAAGCATCGTTTGCACGCATCAATAAAGTTATAAGCGAGGCACCCGTGCTAGCAAGCCCTGATTATCTAAAGGATTTTCTTATTTTCTCATTCGCCTCCAAACACACTCGTCGCGGTTCTCCTCCAAAAAAATGAGGAAGGTTTTGAGCAATCGATAGCCTTTTTTAGCAAAAGTCTTAGAGACGCCAAATTTAGATATAATATAATGGAAAAACAAGAATATGCTATGGTGAAGGCGTTAAAGGCTTTCAGAACCGATGTGTTGCATTCTAAGGTGATTGCGTACGTACCCACTAGCTCTGTAAAAGATATTTTGGTTCAGTCTGACAGTGATGGCAAAAGAGGACGGTGGCTTGCCAAAATTCAAGAATTCGATTTGGAGATTAAACCAACGAAACTAGTAAAGGGGCAAGGTTTAGCTAAACTCTTAGCTGAATCAAATTTCAGAGTTCTCGGGATAAATGGCTTACAGAGAAGTGAAGAGTGTGTGGACATGAATGAACTTGATGAACAAATAGCTGAAATCAGAATCGAAGAGAAATTTGCTTCATCAAATTGGTACAAAGACATAGTGTCCTACCTGTTGACTTTGAAGTGCTCGAGTGACTTACCCCCATCTAAAGCCAGAACRCTGAAGTTGCATGCGGTCAAATACTGTATATCCGAAAGACAATTGTATTGGAAGGACCCACTTGGCTTCCTGTTGGTTTGTTTGGTCGAATCATAAACATAAAAGGTCATAAGCCAATTTCAYGAAGGAGTATGTGGAGGACACCACGCCTGGAGGGMARCCGCTTATAAGATCCCGAGCGCAGGGTATTATTGGCCCAAACTTATTTYAGACGTCAACGCCAAGGTCCGAACTTGCAACCCTTGCCAATTCTTTTCAGGCAAACATAAACTCCCAGCAATGCCATTGGTTCCGGTCAAAACGAAAGCTCTTTTTTAGCAATGGGGATTAGATTTCATAGGCGAAATTAATCCTCATTCTAGTGCTCAACATAGGTGGCTCCTGACGGCTACAGATTACTTCACCAAATGGGTGGAAGCTATTCCAACTAGAAGGGCTACTGATTCGGTGGTAATAGATTTCTTAGAAGAGAATATTTTATCTAGATTTGGCTGCGCCCGAAAGATAGTCACAGATAACGCACAGGCTTTTAAATCTATGGCTATGGTCAGTTTTTGCCAAAAATACAATATTGTGCTTGGTCATTCCACTACGTATTACCCCCAGGGAAATGGGCTGGCTGAGTCTTCAAATAAGAGCTTAATCAATATAATTAAGAAAATGCTGAGCGAAAACAAGAAATCCTGGCATGTGCATTTAAAATATGCTCTGTGGGAAAATTAGATAGGCACAAAAAAGTCTATCGACACTTCTCCTTTCCAAATGGTGTACGGGACTGATGTAGTGGTACCTATAAATCTAACACTTCCCGTAATGAAACTTTAGCAAGATGAGAAGGAAGAACCAAATCATGTCACAAGAAGGATAAATCAGCTGATAGAAGTCCAACAACACAGAGCCGAAGTAGACGAAAGGTTGCAGAAATACCAGGACGACATGAAAGCACTATTCGATCGTAAAGCCAAAGACAAAGATTTTCTCCCGGGAGATTTGGTTTTAAAATGGGTGCGAGGAAGGAAGATTCAGCGAAACATGGTAAATTCGACCACATCTGGTACGGACAGTTCAAGGTTGCATCTCCCGAGGGAAAAAATTCGTTTCTGTTAGAAAATTTGGACAGTAAAATCCCGAACGCCCCTGTCAACTGGCGTTATTTAAAACACTATATGGAATAGTTGATTTCCAGAATTCCCACTGTATATACCGGTTTGTTATTTCTTTTTTCATAATTTCCTTTGGTAAGTCTACTTTCATTCTGTCAAATCGGTTAATGTTTTTCTAAGAAGTAGGGATACAAAATTCTCAATATATTCAATTCTTTTAAAAGCCCTGATACTCTTCATATTGTTCCCTTGCAGGATTTTGGCTGACAGCCTGACAAGTGAAAGTAGCAAACAAACAACCTTATAGCGGAAGATAAATTCTCCGAAAATAGGTGATAGATAAGTTTTTTTTGTTATTTCAAAAGAGAACGAAAATGGTAAGGCAAAGGTGTGAATTCCATAAAAGTCTATTTTTTCAAACAAAGGTTTTTCAAGTGCGGTGATTGCCTCGTAAGTGTGATATGTCACTAAAAGAATGATTTCTAAATCTACACCCTAAGAGTTTAACCTAGAATAGGATAAGAGGTAATTAAAATAAATAAAAAGAGAAAAGCATCTCTGAGAAAGAGTTCCAAGATTTGGGTTTAATTCATGACCCCTGTTTTTCGATTTCCAAGTCTTTTCTCCGTCACCCTTTCTATCCTCAGTTTTATCTTCTTAAAAGATCAAACATCTTTCCGGTTTTCTCACAGAGGGAGAAGAGATTATGTCTTAACTTTGGAAGCTGAAAAACAGTTCTTAAAAGGTAAACCAATCCTCACGACTCCTCACTCTCCGACTAAACAAAGTTATGCTTAGGCTGATCCTGACTTTCCTAGGTTTCTTAACAGTTTTCTAAGGATTTAGGCTTGCTTGAAGGAAGACCCCTGAAATTAATCTTCCCCTTTTTTCCTTGCGGACTAAGATGCTTTGAAAGTTAAAAAAGGGTTGGTCCAGGGTAATCAAAGCAAGTTGACAGACCTACATTGAAATTTTACATAGATACTATCCCCGGTATACTTACTACCACTGATTGCCCCCACTTCGTATTAATAAAGTAAAATATAAGACAGATAACTTCACCGGGGTATTGAACAGGCTTGCTGGTAGTGAAGCAATATCTAAGGTTAAATGCATAATTATGATTCGAAATGGTGAAAGGAAATAAAGTAAAATATAAGACAGATAACTTCACCGGGGTACTGAACAGGCTCGCTGGAAGTGAAGCAATATCTGAGGTTAAATGCATAATTATGATTCGAAGTGGTGAAAGGAAATTCATTAAAAAGGGACAGATAACTTGACTGGGTTACTGAATAGGCTCGCTGGCAGTGAAGCAATATCTGAGGTATCTGTAAGGCTGTCATACATAATTTTCACTCTATCTTGGTTATCAACCTTTTCGAAATCGGATCTGCATCCCAAGTCCAGACAGGGCTCCTCAATTAAGAACATGAAATTTACTTTGTTTGATGCAAGCCAAAAGCCGCAGGATCTGTTGGATTCCCTAGGATTGTTTTGATCACCTTAAAGCAAACTTAATTTCAGTAGCGAGAAGGAGAAGATCTAGAATGGGGCTGCAGCTGAGTTTACAACGTTGATAGTTTTGAAAAGCTTTTCAGAAGTAAAAAACAAAATCTCTTTTTCCCTCTGTATCCCCTTCCTAAGCAAGTTCTGCAGAAAGAAGCCATTGACTCCATTTACCCAATAAAGGCACTAAGTCTACATGTTCTCCTTGTCCCACAAGGAAACGAGGTCCCCAATTGGAGCCTATGTTGAAACAAATTTTAAATTTTTTATCCCTAAGACCTAAACTTTCCTTTTTCGGGATTCGGCTTTTCATAAAGCATAAGCTTCGTTATCTTTCCCAAAAGCCCGGTACCGATTTCCTTAAGGGTACGTTGGACTTTGGTCTCAATTATAATGGAGATCATGACCTCGGACTGATTTGTTATACCGATTCAGATTGGGCTGGACAAGGCTGTGGGGGAGTGCCCCCCCCCCCCTCGAACCCGTTCCCAAAGCGCGCTTCGAAGGGGAGCATTTTTCGGGAGCGCGCTCCCTCTTCAAAAAATGCGCTCCCTGGTTTTTAAAGGAGCGCTTAGGGAGTGTCTAGGGAGCGTTTGCTCCCAACGAAAAAAACGCTCTTCGAAAACGCTCCAGCAGGCTCGTGTGCTTGAGGAGGTTATAGGGAGTATTTTTTGTTTTTTGTTTTTGAGAGAATTGAAGCAAGGGAAAGGTAGCCTAGGGTTAGGTAAGAGGTTAAAACACTCATTCACTCCATTATCTCTCATTCTATTTCTCATTTCATTCATTTCACTCATCTTTGCTAAGAGGGTTTTGAGAGGGTTCTTGCTAGTTCTTGAGGAGATTGAAGGCAGATTGAAGAGCTTGGAAGGAATATTGAAGGCTCCCATAGGGAGATTGGA
>ML840222.1:54460-68610 GCA_009831015.1 Picea engelmannii | reverse complement strand
CTCCTATTATGACCAAAATGATATTGATGACGTAGCATCCTTGTTGACGTGGTATTGGTGTCCACCCATCCATCTCTACCTTTTTAATTTTTGTATCACACTACTCATAAAATATTCTCTTGTGGTGTATCACATATAATTTGTTTTGTCATATGATACACGTATTTTCTTCCATTTTTCCATGTGTAGCACATGAAATATTTTCTAATGTGACATACCACATCTCTTTAAGAATCTTTATTGCATGTGAAACTTGTTATTTGTGCAATGTGTCACATGGCCAGGAAAATATTTTCCTCACAATAGGTCTTTATCACACAATGATTTTCTTCTCTGTACAACATATCGCAAGGAAACAAAAATATTTGTCATGTGATACACCCTCATCACACAACGATTTTATTCTTCATTCAACACATCACACAAACACAAAAATATTTGCTACGTGATATGCCTTAGAAATGTTTTCTTCATCGTGTTGCTTCAAAAATCTTTATCACATGTTGAAAAACTCCCTCCTTTGTTGATGCCCAAAAGTGAAACATGGAATGAGTACATGCAAATTGGTTGCAATGTCTTATTAATTATATATATTTAATAATAAGTAAATAGGTGGGACCCCATTATGTGAATAATGATGAAGAAGGCCTCATATTTTTATGCACTCATGTCTATTTTCCAAAAATGACTCTATAGTTTTTAAAAATTCGAAACTGCTTTCCAAGCGAAATGGGAAAATGATAGGTTTATTGACGATTTAATTTAAAGAGGGAAGGGAAAAGATGTTGTTTTAATGAACATATTGGTTTATTCTTGCTGCACATATATTTTGACTATTGATTCAAACTCCAAGCATGGGCCATATATAGTTATGGCATATTGCACTTATGATTTATTTTTATTACCATGCACCATTGTTAAAGTTTATAAGGTGGAAATATTTCCCTAGCAAAGAATTTGGGACATAATATGTATTTTGTGCTAATTGTTAAGCATGCACATGAAACTTATGGGTTAATGGAAGGTGGCAAATTCGATTTTTGTATTGAATTGTTATTTGACAACATAGCAGATTATGCGCAAGAGGTTGGGTGCACTTGTACTTGGCTATGGTGGATGGAATTAATGAAACAAAGGATGTGCAAATACTGCACGTCTCTCTAACCCTACCTCAAGGTTGCCAACCTCACTTTCTTCACAATTATGTTGGTTTCTTTGGCTTGTGCTGCCTCCATTTTTTTCATCTTTGGAAAGAATAGTTCTGCTTATTGGTTTTCTGGAATTCTGCATATAGGTATGATGGATTTAACCTCTTCATTGATGAAATATAGCTCCGCTCAGAATAAAATCGTGAGGTTGGATATTAGATTTACTTGCAGAATGTATTTTCTTCCAAAGTGTAAATCGATGTATGTTGTATCACGACTGTGTGAATTGCTTTTAAGTGAAAGTTCCTCTCTGTTGACATTTAAATATTCAAGTTGATGATAGTGTTTGAAACTCCTTTCTGTTCAGATTATGGGATTGCTTTATGTCCAGAATCAATATTGCTTATGTGTTATAACTATTGGCAAATTTTATGGCAAGTCTTTTTGGGTTTTCACTCATCTTTGGTCATTAAAATTCAAGGGTTTCATTTTCTCTGTGAAATAAAAGAACAATTGTTTTTCTTAACAATATTTAGAAGACTTTTATCTCCAAATTACCTCTCAACTGGTTGTGAATATATGCGTTTATTTACTTTGCAGCCACAACATAAGTCTATGGAAAATCTGTGGTGATAAGAGATGGTTAAATAGTTTTTACAAAACCCTTGTGAAGGTTTCACCTTTTCTTTTGCCCAGACCTCAGTTTTTTTTATTGATGTATGGAAATTTCGAACTCTAATCTTGATGTATGTATAAGTGATTAACACGAATGTGGGAAGATTGGGTATTGTCATTAATTATTGGCTCGATTGTTGATTACCAATGGGGGTTTATCGATTTTGAGGTTGTATGGTGTTAAAATAAATAACATCAGGTTCATATGGGTTTCAAACCCAGTCTGTTTAAAAAAACAATTATTTAAGGTTGTGAGCATTATATATTGAAGGGTTGTTGGATTATGTTGTGTTCTCATTGCCCCATTGTGTGATTGATGTAGTTTGGTTTTAATTGTTAAAATGACTCTGTTAACAGTCTATTATAAAAACTCTACGAATAAAGGAAAAGGAAAAGGAAATAAAGTTTGTACAATTAATAGTCTTGGAACTTTACTGGGGTTTTGAACAACTGTGTTTTGGATTTGAATTATTTAACAGAGAAAAGCTTGGCAAATGATGGTGATGATGGAATTTTTAATACATGTTATTGCATATAATATAACAATAATCATTTGTGTTCCCTTTCATTATACCATTTTTCACACATTATATGCCCCTCATATTCCCAAATACATTTATAGCATTCCTTGTTCTATTATTAAAAATTTTAAAATATTTTTGGAAAGAAAAATGATTAATGACAAAAGAGAAAAGCTAGCTAATGATTGGTGTTAAAAATTTGGATATGGATACAGTCTCTATTACTCCTGCATTTCTTGACCAATATTCATTGGTTTTTACCATCCATGCTACCATTTTTCGCACATTATAAATCCCTCATCTTCCCAATAGACCTATCACTCCCTGTTCAAATGGAGATTGATTGTTGAGTTTTAAAATGTTGATGGATGTATCACATGTGCTTCTATGGTGAATAATAGAGCCAACATTTTGATTTTATTTAGGTAGAGTATTGGAGCATGGATTGTTAAGAGTTTTTCATGACATGTTGGAATATTGCTTCAAGATGAGCTTCTTTAGCAGAGACAATAATGGAAGAGGCAATAAAGGAAGAGAAAATTGGCAGAGGGGTCATAGGAGGCCTCAGTGTTACACATCAAATTTACTCACTTCAATAGTGTCGCAAGTGTCGCCATCACAAGTGTTGTAAGTGTTGCATATTGTCCGCAAGTGTTGCATCTTGACCACAAGTGTTGCAAGTGTCACAAACATCATACTTCCATCTTGCCTATGTCGTGCCTCTAACGACATCACACGGACACTTAAGACACCCTGAAAGACTGTTTTTAGGAAGAGAAATCATTTGATGAAGAGTACAAATCATTTTCCATGAAGAAAACCACTCAAAAATTATTTTTGGAAGGCATCACTCCCTTACCCACTGTCAGGGAGCACCAACACTCCTTATCCTTCGAATCCCCTCAATCTCTGAAGTTGGTTGGATTTGAATCCAAAGTCAAGGCATGATATTAGGGAAGATCCACAACTGAAGGAGAGGAATCCTCAACTTATCCCAAATATATCTCAAGTGGTTGGGCCTCTCAAAGCTTATATAAGGAGGTTTCCTCATGGTGAAAAAGACATACGTGATAGAGATTGGAGATACCAAACTTATGATCTCATGAGTGGCATAGATATGAGACATTGTAAAGCATATAAATTATGATCTCATAAGGGAGATATCATTGAAGCATCAACATTCTGTGTGTGTGGATTATTTGAGCAAGGGCCTGGACAAAGGGAGCTTGGTAAAGCTGTTGCACTACATCCATGGTTGTAAGCAACACTTTGTTCTCATTAACATAAATTCATGCTTGGCCTGTTTTCTTTAAAGTTTGTGTATATAAACTTGTTTCTTTCATATATTCATTATAAAGCTAATTATAGTATATAAATAAGTATTGTTGTTGTTGCTCATTGTACCACAAGACCTTCAACTGAACTTGGAGATCAAGATCAGCATGGAGCGAGCAAGGGCAAACGTCGGTTAAAAGGTACTTTCCTTTCTTCCCTCTTCTTCTTTGATAGTTTAGCTTTATGATAAAGGAATGTCAGTGTCCATAATATCACTTTCTGTCTTGGATTTAGGGGTCTAGAATCCAAGAGGAAATCCACTTGTCCACAGGGGGATTCTCCTGTAACAAAAATTGACGACTCCACTGGGGAAGAGATCTGATTTTTGTTTCCTTTCCTAGATCTTGATTTGTCTCTTTTCCCACTTCTTGACCTTCTCCATACTGTCTTTGATTCTTGGATCTGTTTGATTGGCTCTTGATTTCATCACCTTCAAATTGATTGACTGAGTTTGCTTGATTCTTTGACTTTATGGGCATTTTTCTGAATTTTTAGAGGACATCGCCCCCCTACCTTTATTACCAGAGCGCTAGTGCTCCCTATTGGTCTCAGATAGAGCATTTGAACACTCTGGTGCCCCTTACACCAGAGCACTGCCCCTTTTTTGTGAAAAATCCCCTAGGGTTTCATTCTTTGAAGTTCAATTTTTTCTTTTGGCACTTGCTGAGAGTCTTATCATCTCAGTACATCCTTATCTTGGCCTTCAACACTCTGCTTTCTAAGAATTGATCACCTTTTGTTTTGAATTTTGATGTTTTTCTTCCTTACCCACAGTCACTCTTTGTCTTTGTTGATTTAGAGTCAACTCATTGTTTTCTTCTCATTTATCTGACTGAGTGGAAGCTTTTATGAGGAAATTCAATAGTCTTTTGTACTTTTCCTTTTGATATTTGAGGTCATTTTCCCAAGAAATTAGTTTTGAGTGGTTTATCTATCCTCCCTATCTTTTCTTGGATTCTTTTTTGCATTTTATTGTCTTCCTTGAATGCTTGCATTTAAAGTAGCGGAATTGCATGTTTTTTGACATTTTGGGACATTGTGCATCTATAATGATGAATGTTTTCTCCTTCTCATAGCATAGCTTTCATCGAAATGAAAAGATTGCATTTTCATCTCTTTGCATAAATTTTGAGTCAGTCAAAACACCATATTGTCCATGCCATTTTCCTTTTGAGTAACAACAACTTTAAAAAATCAAACGCTAAACTAAAAATTGATTAGACATTTTTACATTTTCTGGTAGCAAACCTACATTAGATTAGTTGTAGGGCTTTGGAATAGGTGTGAAAGATAAATTTCCAAAGCTGCAAACAAACATAGTATCTTTTGTTAGGGAGCGGTAAAATCCAATTTCTACATTTTGTCTTGGGAATCCCTTCTCACACAAGGGTCAATCATGAGGTCGCATTAAGACTGGCAGAGTTACTCACCCTGTTTTGTCAGTCTTGGTCTAGATATTGCGCATATTATGGGGGTCACTTGAAGGTATACCCATAATGATAAGTGGAAGTTTTTCAAGTTTATTTCGGGCTAGATACCCTGCCCTTGTGCGTAGATCGGACTGTCAATTGTTTCCCCAGGCATCATTTTTGTAGTTAGTAACCTTAGTGGCCTATCTTTTTAGGGTCTTTACACGAGGTGACTATGGAGGGGCAAGTCTTCACAGTACCTGGAATCGACGTTGGCCAGACTCACTTGGGCTCCTTGGATGGTATACCCACGATTGTGTGTGGGAGCTTGCACCAGGGTGTAAGTTCATTAAGCAGCTCGTCAACATAACTTTTCCACCCGCTCTATCTCAACCCCTTCTTACTTTGTTCCCACGACATTGGATTTCATCACCAACTAGTGTGCTCATTGTGTGAAGGTTTTGTTTTCTTGCTTGCTTACTAGATTTTTGATGTGTGTTGTTTGTTCTCCCTAGTAGAATCTAGGTTGGATTTTTATTTTTATGGTGTCAGTTCCCAGAATGACCAATGAAAGAACCCCTTTGCTAGGGGAACCCTTTGTTTTTCCTTCTTATGGAAACGTTGGTCCTCCTTACATCACTACTTTGAGCCTTCCAGGTCTCACAATTGGGTTACTGTTATGTTTTTTTTCCACTCCGATGATCTTGAATGAAGGTGTTTCAGGTGTAGGCACACTACCCACACATCAACCTCATGTTGACCTTTCTCCTTCTTCACCCGTCAAGTCTCCTTCCATTTCTCCTTCTTCACCTAGTGAAAGCTCTCAAGCAAGTATCCAGATTGATAAGAAGAAGAAGAAACAAAAAGAAAAGAAGAAGAACCAGAAAGGGACCAAGCCTCCAACTACATTAGATGTTGGATCGAAGCAACCAACTACTGTTAATAGTACTGGGAGTGTTGATGAGGTCAACAAGATTAAAATGGAGAATCTGAAACCCAAATTCCCTTGCAGTCTTTGTAAGGGTGAACAATTTTTGAGGGATTTCCCTGGTATTCCCAAGGTCTTATAAGTGTGGTCCTCCATGTCATTAGCCTCTGCTAGACATGTTGGTGACACCCCGTCAACTAGTGACATTAAGGTTGGTAAGAAGAAGACAACTGTCAAATTCCCTTGTATGTTATGTGAAGGTGATCATTATTGTCACATTTTTCCTCGCATGAATGAGGCTTATTCTCTTTTGGAAAAGCTTCAACTTCCAACTGGTTATCATAAGATTTTCCTCGACCCATCATTAGTTGATGGACTAGTCAATCCAGTTCCATCCCCGATCAATCCGGTTGATCAGGTGGTCAATATAGTTTCATCCTCGGTTGAAACACTTTTCATATGGAAAGTGAAACCCAAGTGACTGATCTAGTCCCGTCATTGGTCAGTCCCACCCTTCATTCGAAGAGTGTCAAAGTGGTCGAAATGACTCTGCCATCGGTTGATCCCACTCCTCCTTTGAGAAGTGTCATAGTGGTTGCTCCGGTTACTTCCTCGATCAGTCCCACCCTTCATCTGAAGAGTGTTAAAGTGGTCGATTCGATTCCACCATCGATCGATCCCACTCCTCCTTTGATGAGTGCCAAAGTGGTTTCTCCGATTACTCCATCAGTCAATCCCACTCCTCCTCTGACGAGTGCTAAAGTGGTTGCTCCGATTACATCATTGGTCAATCCCACTCTTCTTCCAATGACTGCCATAGTGGTTTCTCCAGTTACATCATCGGTCAATCTCACTCTTCCTTTGAAGAGTGCCAACATGGTCGATTCGATCCCATCATAGATCAAGTCTACTCTCCTGCTAGAGAGTAAACCCGATTCTGCCCACATTTTTCTGGTTGAAACAGGATCTACTTTGTCGAGGGGCATTCCTTCTCCTATGAAAACCCTTCCAAGTAATGAGGCCATCCTTTTTGATTGGGGTGTGCTAACTGGACCTCGTCTTCCCTCTCACATTCCTTTCAAGATTATAGTAAAAGTTTGTGGTCGGGACGTTACTCATATGCTAATAGATGAAGGTTCATCTGTTAGTGTTTTGTCCTCTATTGCTTGGAAATATTTTGGTTATCCTAAGATTGTGTCGGTTACCCAGACTCTGTTCACTTTTAACAGAAGAACCAGTCACCATTTAGGGATCCTTCCTCAGGTTCCTGTAACTTTGGGAGGGAAAACTGTGTTTATTGATGTTATGGTAGTCCAAGACCCCTTGGATTTCGATTTACTCCTTGGGAAAGATTATGTCTATGCCATGAAAGCTATTGTGTCCACTCTTTTTCATGTGATATCTTTCCTGCACAATGGAAGAATGGTGACTATTGATCAAATTTCATTTGTTGGCCCTGAATTGCCCATCAATCCAATGACCTCCCTAACCAGGTCTTATATGTAGTTGGTATCACCCCTGCCATAGGTCAATTATGTGGTATTGTTTCCCATGCCTTCAATTTTCGATGACTTAGATCCGGTAGTTGACATGGTGATCTCTTCGATAGGGATATTGGAGCCTAATATTCTTACCCCTATCACAAACCTCGACATGTGTTCCTTACAGAGAATTGTTCTTCCATCCAGTGAATATCTCTTAGAAGCCATGACTGAGTTTTGTCCCTTGACATGGTGTCTTTCTGGAGTGTTATCCTATTGGAAGCCATGATAAGAAAAAAATAGAGGTTACGATCATAGTTTTCCTCTCTTTGGAAATCTTGTTAAAAAATGAAACAGAAGTCGATGAGCATAGTTTTCCTCTCTGTAGCAAGTTCGCTAAAAAATGAAACAGAGATCCGGGGATTGAACTTGGAGCCTTGAGCATAGTTCTTTTCCTGTGTCAAGCTCGTTAAAAAATGAAACAGTCACCTCTCTTGTCAGGTCAAGTCTTTCGCCAGATCTCGTAGATGTCAAGGTGAGTCTTTTGTTAGGTCTCATATTTGAACCTTCGTTTCATCCACCTGAATCCTTTTTCTCTATCTAGTACAAAAATTGGTGACAAACTCATAGTCAGTGAATGATTTGAAGCTTGGGGGGCATGTCTCTAGCCTTTGATGATCATTCTGGAGCTAAGCCACTAGATTTCAAGCTGGGGGCAGAGCACCGAGCTTAGTCTTTATTCTTTCTCACACTCATAAAAACATGAGAATGTAACTGAGAAACCTTTTATCTCTTTTTCGAGCTCGCATGGATACATGAAAAAGGAACCCCTTGGAGTCTCCTTTAATCTCTTTTCTGGCTCTCTAAACATGAAAAGATTGTCGAGTGATCTTGCTTCTTTTCACACTCGTTAAAAGGTTTGAAAAGGCGTCTTTTGAGTGATAATTTATCTCTTTTTCGGCCTCACGAGACTAACATTACGAAAAAGGAAAACCCTGGAGTCATCTTTAAGTCATTTTCAGACTCTCTAAATATGAAAAACAACTGATTTTACCTTCGCTGGACTCGTTAAACAATCATACATTGAAGGGCCCATATGGGACCGAACCCTTACTTCTTCCAGTTCGTTAAACAAAGGAAGAGGGACTTACCAAAGGTGAGTTATATCGAGCATGTGTTATCCTCTTCGATCTTGTTAAATAAAAAAGAGGTACTCATCTATCTGAATGGGGGAAAAATTGAAGGAAGAAAGCTAAGCAGTTTTTGGGAACATTACCAATCACTCTTATGGTCGCCCTTGAACACGACACTTTGTCTTTGCATACATTTTAATCCGTTGAACCTCTGCATTGAACCAATCCTTTGATTTTCTTTACTCCTTTGGGTCACCTAATGAAAGTCACAGTATCCACTGTATCATCATGTTTTGGTCCATGTCATGTTTCTGCTATTCATTTGATCCACCAATTACATCTCTGTGTCAGTTTTGTGTCATTGATGGGGGATACATCAAGGCCCTCCTGTGACGAGTCTATTCCTGTCGACCTCAACACATCATCCGAGAACTAGACTTAGAAGCCAGTTAGTATCTTGGGACCTACAAGCCTCAATGGAAGGCCTCCTCACTTCTGACAATGGGTTTACATCATTGATCCTTGATAAAATGATTCCTCGGATGTTCAAGTTTAGGGAATCCATTCACATTAATTGGAATGTACTAGAGTACCTTGGGAATCATTGACATCAATGGTGATTTCCGTTGCACTTGTTAACGGTTTACCTCATTGACCGATAATCAAGTGGTTTCTGCCATGTTTGACATCATGACATCTATTCACATGGTTAGATTCATACTACATCAAGATTGGTAAAGAAAACCCTGGGTTGATTAATCACTCTTATATGTACTTTTCCCAAGTTGTGATGGAGTTTCTTTTGAACGTTGACACATATAATGTCACATAGATCCAGTTTGTATTGGTTGTGGTTATGTATTGTCATCCCATAGATCCACTGTGTATTCTTCATGGCTATGATCATTTAAGGTCATAGGAGTATAGATCCACATTGTATCTTTAGTGGCTATACCTTTTTGTCAATATAATTATGGATCTACAGTGTATTTTATGGCAGCCATACCTTGAAAGTCTTTATCACTCAAGCATAGGTATGCCTGCCTTAGGTTTGAAACATGTCATAATATTTGTTTGATGGTTGTGTGCATATTCTATCAGGTTCTCTGAGTCCGTACCCTTCCTTTAAAAAGTCTACAAAGTATTTCAGTCATCAGTTCTCATCTTCTAACTTCTCACTTTGGGGGGCAATCTGTTACACATCAAACTTGCTCACTTCAATAGTGTCCCAAGTGTTGTCATCACAAGTGTTGTAAGTGTCACATCTTGTTCGCGAGTGTTGCATATTGACCACAAGTGTCACAAACATCATACTTCCATATTTCCTATATTGTGCCTCTAATGACATCACAAGGACACTTAAGACACCCTCAAAGACTGGTTTTAGGAAGAGAAATCATTTGATGAAGAGTAATTTCCTTTCTTCCCTCTTCTTCTTTGATATTTTAGCTTTATGATAAAGAATGTCAATGTCCATAATATCACTTTTTGTCTTGGATTTAGGGGTCTGGAATCCAAGAGGAAATCCACTTGTCTACAGGGGGATTCTCCTATAACAGAAATTGGCAACCATACTGGGGAAGAGGTTTGATTTTTGTTTCATTTTCTAGATCTTTTTTTGTCCCTTTTCCCACTTCTTGACCTTCTCCATACTTTCTTTGATTCTTGGATCTATTTGATTGGCTCTTGATTTCATCACCTTCAAATTTATTGACTGAGTTTGCTTGATTCTTTGAATTTCTGGGCATTTTTTCTAAATTTTTAGAGTCCAACACCCCCCTACCCTTGTTACCAGAGTGTTGGCACTCCCTACTGGTCTCACACAAAGAGTTTGAATGCTCTGGTTCCCCTTACACCATAGCGCTTCCCATTTTCTGTGAAAAATCCCCTAGGGTTTCATTCTCTGAAGTTCAATTTTTTCTTTTGGCACTTTCTCAGAGTCTTATCATCTCAGTACATCCTTATCTTGGCCTTTAACACTCTTCTTTCTAATAATTGATCACCTTTTGATTGGAATTTTGACATTTTTCTTCCTTACCTTGAGTCACTCTTTATCTTTGTTGATTTAGAGTCAACTTACTGTTTTCTTCTCATTTATCTGACTAAGTGGAAGATTTTGTGAGGAAATTCAAGGGTCTTTTGTACTTTTCCTTTTGATCTTTGAGGTCATTTTTCCAAGAAATTAGTTTTGAGTTGTTTCTCTACTCTCCCTATCTTTTCTTGGATTCTTCTTTGCATTTTATTGTCTTCCTTGAATGCTTTCATTTAAAGTAGTGGAATTGCATGTTTTTTGAGATTTTGGGACATTGTGCATTTGTAATGATGAATGTTTTCTCCTTCTCATAGCATAGCTTTCATCGAAATGAAAATATTGCATCTTCATCTCTTTGCATAACTTTCGATTCGGTCAAAACACTATATTGTCCACACCATTTTCCTTTTGAGTAACAACAACTTAATAAAATCAAACGCTAAACTAAAAATTGATTAGACATTTTTACATTTTTTGGTAGAAAATCTATACCTTTTTGTTAATATAATTATGGATCCGTAATGTATTTTATGGCGGCCATACCTTGAAAGTATTTATCACTCAAGCATAGGTATTCATGCCTTGGGTTTGAAACATGTCATAATATTTGTTTGATGGTTGTGTGCAACTTCCATCAGGTTCTTTGAGTTCGTACCCTTGCTTGAAAAAGTCTACAAAGTACTTGAGTCATCAGTTCTCATCTTCTAACTTTGCACTTTGGGGGGAAATTTGTTACACATCAAAATTACCCACTTCAATATTGTTGCAAGTGTCGTCATCACAAGTGTTGTAAGTGTCACATCTTGTCTGCAAGTGTCGCATCTTGACCACAAGTGTCGCAAGTGTTTCAAAAATCATACTTCCATATTGCCTTTGTCGTGCCTCTAACGACATCACAAGGACGCTTAAGATACCCTCAAATACTGGTTTTAGGAAGAGAAATCATTTTATGAAGCGTACAAAGCATTTTCCATGAAGAAAACCACTCAAAAATGATTTTTGGAAGGAAACACTCCCCTACCCACTATCAAGGAGCGTCGATGCTCCCTATCCTTCTTTGGGGGAGTGTTGAAATGCTCTGTGCACTCTTTTGGGGGAGTGCTACCCTTTCTGAGCGAATTTTGATTTGTTGAGAAAAATCAGGGAAGAATCCCCTCAATCTTTGAAGTTGGTTGGATTTGAATCCGAGGTCAAGGCATGATCTTAGGGAAGATCCACAACTGAAGGAGAGAAATCCTCAACTGATCCCAAAGATATCTCAAGTGGTTGTGCCTCTTAAAGCTTATATAAGGAGGTATCCTCATGGTGAAAAAGACATACATGATAGAGATTGGAGATACCAAACTTATGATCTCATGAGTGGTATAGATATGAGACATTGTAAAGCATCTAACTTATGATATCATAAGGGATATATCATTGAAGCATCAACATTCTATGTGTGTGGATTATTTGAGCAAGGGTCTAGACAAAGGGAGCTTGGTGAAGCTGCTGCACTACATCCATGGCTATAAGAAACACTTTGTTCTCATTAATATAAATTCATGCTTGGTCTGTTTCATTTAAAGTTTGTGCATATGAACTTGTTTCTTTCATAGATTCATTATAAAGCTAATCATAGTAGAGTAGGAAGTATTGTTTTTGTTTCTCATTATACCATAGGACCTTCAATTGAACTTGGAGATCAAGATGAACCTGGAGCGAGCAAGGACAAACGTTGGTAAAAATGTACTTTCCTTTCTTCCCTCTTCTTCTTTGATATTTTAGCTTTATGATAAAGGAATGTCATTGTCCATAATAGCACTTTCTGTCTTGGAGTTAAGGGTCTAGTATCAAAGAGGAAATCCACTTGTCCACAGGGGGATTCTCCTGTAACACTCGATTTTCAAAACATTTTGATGTTGATCCACATGAATTAAACCAACTCTTTCAATCTAGATTCTTTAACCTAGTTGGCCATGGGATTCTCCAGCCCCGACGTGAGAGGCCCCCCCTTCCAACCAAATAAAAAAATTCCTGGTATCCATGTTCCCCCTCATGTGCCTATGAAGACAGAACCACCTGCCAATGATGGTTGGCAAGAGATTGTCCAACATCCTACCACCCATCACCATGGTTGGCCTACTGCGTCTTTGTCGTTACCCCCTCCTCGACTACCAAAAAATCCAAATCCCCAAGTTGATCATGTTGTCTCACCTGTACAGTCTTCTCATGCTAGTAAGATGATAAAAACTGATGTTTCCAAGCATGATAAAGATAAAGGAAAAGGAGTGGCCACTCCCTCCAAGTCATCCAAAAAGTCCTCTGAATATTTGTCTTCATGTCTTCATCTTAAAGATGATTGTTCTCACATTATCAGTGCAATCCATCCTCAAGGTTCCAATCAACCTAAGGTTGTAACATAAAGATCAAAAGATGATAACAGTGAAAGGAGGCCAAATGCCTCTCACAGTAAATACGATTTTTAATGATGATTAATGTTATTTTATATTTTGAGGACAATATTTTTTCTTTGACAATGTTTTGGAAAACAAGCATATATTTAGGATGTTTTTTGGACAACATGGATATAATACTATTTTTGGATATGGTCATATATATTTTGTTGATATTAAAATATTTGATCATAAATATGTGAATGAGAGTTGCAAGGAGGATATTTGAATCAAATGGTCGAGGTTTTATATTTCATGTTTGATGATTATTAAAAGAAATAAATGGGAGTCACAAGGGGTCCCACCTATTTAGTTATTATTTAATTATACCCTTATTTAGTATATATTATTATTATTTGTCTCAACCAATTAGTTAACTTAATTAGGCTTAGCTAAATAAAGGTAGTTGAACTACCATAACTCATTGAGAAGGAATAAAATCTCAATCAAATGAAGAAACAAGAGACAAAAAATAGAAGAAGAACTTCAACCATAAGATTTGCTCTATACTAGTGAGATAATTTCATATTTTGTTCATTCTGAGTTTACTAGAAGGCTTAACCATCTTGATGAAAAAAAGGTCTTATTGAAGGTAGTAGGATTCAAAATTGAATCATATATTCAACAACTTGTTTTAAAGGTGTATGATTTATCTTTAGCAGTCTATGCGTTCTTGTATGTTTATAAATTAAATTTTATGACTAATAAAAAATATTTTGCAGAGTCAAGTGACAACATTTTGTGGCAAGATAATCCATATATTTAGCTTCAGTTTTTTTTTTTTGTCAGATTCTTTTTGTATGGTTCCCATCGCAGGCTTATAAATATAACTTTGGTTCCTACCCTCGCAGGGGTTTGTAAAGATAATTCAACCTTGTATCTCATAATAAAATCAATACAAAAATCAGTTTTCTAATTTCGGTCTCACATATGTATTTTGATGATCTGGTTCATTTGTTGCTTTTATCTCCATGTACACACTCATGTAATTTGTATACACACTTATGCAATTTATTTTAAGTTTTTTTTTTTTTTTTTTTTTTTTTTTTTTTT
>ML840222.1:33805-48108 GCA_009831015.1 Picea engelmannii | reverse complement strand
CTTTATCATAAAGCTAAAATATCAAAGAAGAAGAGGGAAGAAAGGAAATTACTCTTCATCAAATGATTTCTCTTCCTAAAACCAGTCTTTGAGGGTGTCTTAAGTGTCCTTGTGATGTCATTAGAGGCACAATATAGGAAATATGGAAGTATGATGTTTGTGACACTTGTGGTCAATATGCAACACTCGCGAACAAGATGTGACACTTACAACACTTGTGATGACAACACTTGGGACACTATTGAAGTGAGCAAGTTTGATGTGTAACAGATTGCCCCCCAAAGTGAGAAGTTAGAAGATGAGAACTGATGACTGAAATACTTTGTAGACTTTTTAAAGGAAGGGTACGGACTCAGAGAACCTGATAGAATATGCACACAACCATCAAACAAATATTATGACATGTTTCAAACCTAAGGCAGGCATACCTATGCTTGAGTGATAAAGACTTTCAAGGTATGGCTGCCATAAAATACACTGTAGATCCATAATTATATTGACAAAAAGGTATAGCCACTAAAGATACAATGTGGATCTATACTCCTATGACCTTAAATGATCATAGCCATGAAGAATACACAGTGGATCTATGGGATGACAATACATAACCACAACCAATACAAACTGGATCTATGTGACATTATATGTGTCAACGTTCAAAAGAAACTCCATCACAACTTGGGAAAAGTACATATAAGAGTGATTAATCAACCCAGGGTTTTCTTTACCAATCTTGATGTAGTATGAATCTAACCATGTGAATAGATGTCATGATGTCAAACATGGCAGAAACCACTTGATTATCGGTCAATGAGGTAAACCGTTAACAAGTGCAACGGAAATCACCATTGATGTCAATGATTCCCAAGGTACTCTAGTACATTCCAATTAATGTGAATGGATTCCCTAAACTTGAACATCCGAGGAATCATTTTATCAAGGATCAATGATGTAAACCCATTGTCAGAAGTGAGGAGGCCTTCCATTGAGGCTTGTAGGTCCCAAGATACTAACTGGCTTCTAAGTCTAGTTCTCGGATGATGTGTTGAGGTCGACAGGAATAGACTCGTCACAGGAGGGCCTTGATGTATCCCCCATCAATGACACAAAACTGACACAGAGATGTAATTGGTGGATCAAATGAATAGCAGAAACATGACATGGACCAAAACATGATGATACAGTGGATACTGTGACTTTCATTAGGTGACCCAAAGGAGTAAAGAAAATCAAAGGATTGGTTCAATGCAGAGGTTCAACGGATTAAAATGTATGCAAAGACAAAGTGTCGTGTTCAAGGGCGACCATAAGAGTGATTGGTAATGTTCCCAAAAACTGCTTAGCTTTCTTCCTTCAATTTTTCCCCCATTCAGATAGATGAGTACCTCTTTTTTATTTAACAAGATCGAAGAGGATAACACATGCTCGATATAACTCACCTTTGGTAAGTCCCTCTTCCTTTGTTTAACGAACTGGAAGAAGTAAGGGTTCGGTCCCATATGGGCCCTTCAATGTATGATTGTTTAACGAGTCCAGCGAAGGTAAAATCAGTTGTTTTTCATATTTAGAGAGTCTGAAAATGACTTAAAGATGACTCCAGGGTTTTCCTTTTTCGTAATGTTAGTCTCGTGAGGCCGAAAAAGAGATAAATTATCACTCAAAAGACGCCTTTTCAAACCTTTTAACGAGTGTGAAAAGAAGCAAGATCACTCGACAATCTTTTCATGTTTAGAGAGCCAGAAAAGAGATTAAAGGAGACTCCAAGGGGTTCCTTTTTCATGTATCCATGCGAGCTCGAAAAAGAGATAAAAGGTTTCTCAGTTACATTCTCATGTTTTTATGAGTGTGAGAAAGAATAAAGACTAAGCTCGGTGCTCTGCCCCCAGCTTGAAATCTAGTGGCTTAGCTCCAGAATGATCATCAAAGGCTAGAGACATGCCCCCCAAGCTTCAAATCATTCACTGACTATGAGTTTGTCACCAATTTTTGTACTAGATAGAGAAAAAGGATTCAGGTGGATGAAACGAAGGTTCAAATATGAGACCTAACAAAAGACTCACCTTGACATCTACGAGATCTGGCGAAAGACTTGACCTGACAAGAGAGGTGACTGTTTCATTTTTTAACGAGCTTGACACAGGAAAAGAACTATGCTCAAGGCTCCAAGTTCAATCCCCGGATCTCTGTTTCATTTTTTAGCGAACTTGCTACAGAGAGGAAAACTATGCTCATCGACTTCTGTTTCATTTTTTAACAAGATTTCCAAAGAGAGGAAAACTATGATCGTAACCTCTATTTTTTTCTTATCATGGCTTCCAATAGGATAACACTCCAGAAAGACACCATGTCAAGGGACAAAACTCAGTCATGGCTTCTAAGAGATATTCACTGGATGGAAGAACAATTCTCTGTAAGGAACACATGTCGAGGTTTGTGATAGGGGTAAGAATATTAGGCTCCAATATCCCTATCGAAGAGATCACCATGTCAACTACCGGATCTAAGTCATCGAAAATTGAAGGCATGGGAAACAATACCACATAATTGACCTATGGCAGGGGTGATACCAACTACATATAAGACCTGGTTAGGGAGGTCATTGGATTGATGGGCAATTCAGGGCCAACAAATGAAATTTGATCAATAGTCACCATTCTTCCATTGTGCAGGAAAGATATCACATGAAAAAGAGTGGACACAATAGCTTTCATGGCATAGACATAATCTTTCCCAAGGAGTAAATCGAAATCCAAGGGGTCTTGGACTACCATAACATCAATAAACACAGTTTTCCCTCCCAAAGTTACAGGAACCTGAGGAAGGATCCCTAAATGGTGACTGGTTCTTCTGTTAAAAGTGAACAGAGTCTGGGTAACCGACACAATCTTAGGATAACCAAAATATTTCCAAGCAATAGAGGACAAAACACTAACAGATGAACCTTCATCTATTAGCATATGAGTAACGTCCCGACCACAAACTTTTACTATAATCTTGAAAGGAATGTGAGAGGGAAGACGAGGTCCAGTTAGCACACCCCAATCAAAAAGGATGGCCTCATTACTTGGAAGGGTTTTCATAGGAGAAGGAATGCCCCTCGACAAAGTAGATCCTGTTTCAACCAGAAAAATGTGGGCAGAATCGGGTTTACTCTCTAGCAGGAGAGTAGACTTGATCTATGATGGGATCGAATCGACCATGTTGGCACTCTTCAAAGGAAGAGTGAGATTGACCGATGATGTAACTGGAGAAACCACTATGGCAGTCATTGGAAGAAGAGTGGGATTGACCAATGATGTAATCGGAGCAACCACTTTAGCACTCGTCAGAGGAGGAGTGGGATTGACTGATGGAGTAATCGGAGAAACCACTTTGGCACTCATCAAAGGAGGAGTGGGATCGATCGATGGTGGAATCGAATCGACCACTTTAACACTCTTCAGATGAAGGGTGGGACTGATCGAGGAAGTAACCGGAGCAACCACTATGACACTTCTCAAAGGAGGAGTGGGATCAACCGATGGCAGAGTCATTTCGACCACTTTGACACTCTTCGAATGAAGGGTGGGACTGACCAATGACGGGACTAGATCAGTCACTTGGGTTTCACTTTCCATATGAAAAGTGTTTCAACCGAGGATGAAACTATATTGACCACCTGATCAACCGGATTGATCGGGGATGGAACTGGATTGACTAGTCCATCAACTAATGATGGGTCGAGGAAAATCTTATGATAACCAGTTGGAAGTTGAAGCTTTTCCAAAAGAGAATAAGCCTCATTCATGCGAGGAAAAATGTGACAATAATGATCACCTTCACATAACATACAAGGGAATTTGACAGTTGTCTTCTTCTTACCAACCTTAATGTCACTAGTTGACGGGGTGTCACCAACATGTCTAGCAGAGGCTAATGACATGGAGGACCACACTTATAAGACCTTGGGAATACCAGGGAAATCCCTCAAAAATTGTTCACCCTTACAAAGACTGCAAGGGAATTTGGGTTTCAGATTCTCCATTTTAATCTTGTTGACCTCATCAACACTCCCAGTACTATTAACAGTAGTTGGTTGCTTCGATCCAACATCTAATGTAGTTGGAGGCTTGGTCCCTTTCTGGTTCTTCTTCTTTTCTTTTTGTTTCTTCTTCTTCTTATCAATCTGGATACTTGCTTGAGAGCTTTCACTAGGTGAAGAAGGAGAAATGGAAGGAGACTTGACGGGTGAAGAAGGAGAAAGGTCAACATGAGGTTGATGTGTGGGTAGTGTGCCTACACCTGAAACACCTTCATTCAAGATCATCGGAGTGGAAAAAAAACATAACAGTAACCCAATTGTGAGACCTGGAAGGCTCAAAGTAGTGATGTAAGGAGGACCAACGTTTCCATAAGAAGGAAAAACAAAGGGTTCCCCTAGCAAAGGGGTTCTTTCATTGGTCATTCTGGGAACTGACACCATAAAAATAAAAATCCAACCTAGATTCTACTAGGGAGAACAAACAACACACATCAAAAATCTAGTAAGCAAGCAAGAAAACAAAACCTTCACACAATGAGCACACTAGTTGGTGATGAAATCCAATGTCGTGGGAACAAAGTAAGAAGGGGTTGAGATAGAGCGGGTGGAAAAGTTATGTTGACGAGCTGCTTAATGAACTTACACCCTGGTGCAAGCTCCCACACACAATCGTGGGTATACCATCCAAGGAGCCCAAGTGAGTCTGGCCAACGTCGATTCCAGGTACTGTGAAGACTTGCCCCTCCATAGTCACCTCGTGTAAAGACCCTAAAAAGATAGGCCACTAAGGTTACTAACTACAAAAATGATGCCTGGGGAAACAATTGACAGTCCGATCTACGCACAAGGGCAGGGTATCTAGCCCGAAATAAACTTGAAAAACTTCCACTTATCATTATGGGTATACCTTCAAGTGACCCCCATAATATGCGCAATATCTAGACCAAGACTGACAAAACAGGGTGAGTAACTCTGCCAGTCTTAATGCGACCTCATGATTGACCCTTGTGTGAGAAGGGATTCCCAAGACAAAATGTAGAAATTGGATTTTACCGCTCCCTAACAAAAGATACTATGTTTGTTTGCAGCTTTGGAAATTTATCTTTCACACCTATTCCAAAGCCCTACAACTAATCTAATGTAGGTTTGCTACCAGAAAATGTAAAAATGTCTAATCAATTTTTAGTTTAGCGTTTGATTTTTTAAAGTTGTTGTTACTCAAAAGGAAAATGGCATGGACAATATGGTGTTTTGACTGACTCAAAATTTATGCAAAGAGATGAAAATGCAATCTTTTCATTTCGATGAAAGCTATGCTATGAGAAGGAGAAAACATTCATCATTATAGATGCACAATGTCCCAAAATGTCAAAAAACATGCAATTCCGCTACTTTAAATGCAAGCATTCAAGGAAGACAATAAAATGCAAAAAAGAATCCAAGAAAAGATAGGGAGGATAGATAAACCACTCAAAACTAATTTCTTGGGAAAATGACCTCAAATATCAAAAGGAAAAGTACAAAAGACTATTGAATTTCCTCATAAAAGCTTCCACTCAGTCAGATAAATGAGAAGAAAACAATGAGTTGACTCTAAATCAACAAAGACAAAGAGTGACTGTGGGTAAGGAAGAAAAACATCAAAATTCAAAACAAAAGGTGATCAATTCTTAGAAAGCAGAGTGTTGAAGGCCAAGATAAGGATGTACTGAGATGATAAGACTCTCAGCAAGTGCCAAAAGAAAAAATTGAACTTCAAAGAATGAAACCCTAGGGGATTTTTCACAAAAAAGGGGCAGTGCTCTGGTGTAAGGGGCACCAGAGTGTTCAAATGCTCTATCTGAGACCAATAGGGAGCACTAGCGCTCTGGTAATAAAGGTAGGGGGGCGATGTCCTCTAAAAATTCAGAAAAATGCCCATAAAGTCAAAGAATCAAGCAAACTCAGTCAATCAATTTGAAGGTGATGAAATCAAGAGCCAATCAAACAGATCCAAGAATCAAAGACAGTATGGAGAAGGTCAAGAAGTGGGAAAAGAGACAAATCAAGATCTAGGAAAGGAAACAAAAATCAGATCTCTTCCCCAGTGGAGTCGTCAATTTTTGTTACAGGAGAATCCCCCTGTGGACAAGTGGATTTCCTCTTGGATTCTAGACCCCTAAATCCAAGACAGAAAGTGATATTATGGACACTGACATTCCTTTATCATAAAGCTAAACTATCAAAGAAGAAGAGGGAAGAAAGGAAAGTACCTTTTAACCGACGTTTGCCCTTGCTCGCTCCATGCTGATCTTGATCTCCAAGTTCAGTTGAAGGTCTTGTGGTACAATGAGCAACAACAACAATACTTATTTATATACTATAATTAGCTTTATAATGAATATATGAAAGAAACAAGTTTATATACACAAACTTTAAAGAAAACAGGCCAAGCATGAATTTATGTTAATGAGAACAAAGTGTTGCTTACAACCATGGATGTAGTGCAACAGCTTTACCAAGCTCCCTTTGTCCAGGCCCTTGCTCAAATAATCCACACACACAGAATGTTGATGCTTCAATGATATCTCCCTTATGAGATCATAATTTATATGCTTTACAATGTCTCATATCTATGCCACTCATGAGATCATAAGTTTGGTATCTCCAATCTCTATCACGTATGTCTTTTTCACCATGAGGAAACCTCCTTATATAAGCTTTGAGAGGCCCAACCACTTGAGATATATTTGGGATAAGTTGAGGATTCCTCTCCTTCAGTTGTGGATCTTCCCTAATATCATGCCTTGACTTTGGATTCAAATCCAACCAACTTCAGAGATTGAGGGGATTCGAAGGATAAGGAGTGTTGGTGCTCCCTGACAGTGGGTAAGGGAGTGATGCCTTCCAAAAATAATTTTTGAGTGGTTTTCTTCATGGAAAATGATTTGTACTCTTCATCAAATGATTTCTCTTCCTAAAAACAGTCTTTCAGGGTGTCTTAAGTGTCCGTGTGATGTCGTTAGAGGCACGACATAGGCAAGATGGAAGTATGATGTTTGTGACACTTGCAACACTTGTGGTCAAGATGCAACACTTGCGGACAATATGCAACACTTACAACACTTGTGATGGCGACACTTGCGACACTATTGAAGTGAGTAAATTTGATGTGTAACACTGAGGCCTCCTATGACCCCTCTGCCAATTTTCTCTTCCTTTATTGCCTCTTCCATTATTGTCTCTGCTAAAGAAGCTCATCTTGAAGCAATATTCCAACATGTCATGAAAAACTCTTAACAATCCATGCTCCAATACTCTACCTAAATAAAATCAAAATGTTGGCTCTATTATTCACCATAGAAGCACATGTGATACATCCATCAACATTTTAAAACTCAACAATCAATCTCCATTTGAACAGGGAGTGATAGGTCTATTGGGAAGATGAGGGATTTATAATGTGCGAAAAATGGTAGCATGGATGGTAAAAACCAATGAATATTGGTCAAGAAATGCAGGAGTAATAGAGACTGTATCCATATCCAAATTTTTAACACCAATCATTAGCTAGCTTTTCTCTTTTGTCATTAATCATTTTTCTTTCCAAAAATATTTTAAAATTTTTAATAATAGAACAAGGAATGCTATAAATGTATTTGGGAATATGAGGGGCATATAATGTGTGAAAAATGGTATAATGAAAGGGAACACAAATGATTATTGTTATATTATATGCAATAACATGTATTAAAAATTCCATCATCACCATCATTTGCCAAGCTTTTCTCTGTTAAATAATTCAAATCCAAAACACAGTTGTTCAAAACCCCAGTAAAGTTCCAAGACTATTAATTGTACAAACTTTATTTCCTTTTCCTTTTCCTTTATTCGTAGAGTTTTTATAATAGACTGTTAACAGAGTCATTTTAACAATTAAAACCAAACTACATCAATCACACAATGGGGCAATGAGAACACAACATAATCCAACAACCCTTCAATATATAATGCTCACAACCTTAAATAATTGTTTTTTTAAACAGACTGGGTTTGAAACCCATATGAACCTGATGTTATTTATTTTAACACCATACAACCTCAAAATCGATAAACCCCCATTGGTAATCAACAATCGAGCCAATAATTAATGACAATACCCAATCTTCCCACATTCGTGTTAATCACTTATACATACATCAAGATTAGAGTTCGAAATTTCCATACATCAATAAAAAAAACTGAGGTCTGGGCAAAAGAAAAGGTGAAACCTTCACAAGGGTTTTGTAAAAACTATTTAACCATCTCTTATCACCACAGATTTTCCATAGACTTATGTTGTGGCTGCAAAGTAAATAAACGCATATATTCACAACCAGTTGAGAGGTAATTTGGAGATAAAAGTCTTCTAAATATTGTTAAGAAAAACAATTGTTCTTTTATTTCACAGAGAAAATGAAACCCTTGAATTTTAATGACCAAAGATGAGTGAAAACCCAAAAAGACTTGCCATAAAATTTGCCAATAGTTATAACACATAAGCAATATTGATTCTGGACATAAAGCAATCCCATAATCTGAACAGAAAGGAGTTTCAAACACTATCATCAACTTGAATATTTAAATGTCAACAGAGAGGAACTTTCACTTAAAAGCAATTCACACAGTCGTGATACAACATACATCGATTTACACTTTGGAAGAAAATACATTCTGCAAGTAAATCTAATATCCAACCTCACGATTTTATTCTGAGCGGAGCTATATTTCATCAATGAAGAGGTTAAATCCATCATACCTATATGCAGAATTCCAGAAAACCAATAAGCAGAACTATTCTTTCCAAAGATGAAAAAAATGGAGGCAGCACAAGCCAAAGAAACCAACATAATTGTGAAGAAAGTGAGGTTGGCAACCTTGAGGTAGGGTTAGAGAGACGTGCAGTATTTGCACATCCTTTGTTTCATTAATTCCATCCACCATAGCCAAGTACAAGTGCACCCAACCTCTTGCGCATAATCTGCTATGTTGTCAAATAACAATTCAATACAAAAATCGAATTTGCCACCTTCCATTAACCCATAAGTTTCATGTGCATGCTTAACAATTAGCACAAAATACATATTATGTCCCAAATTCTTTGCTAGGGAAATATTTCCACCTTATAAACTTTAACAATGGTGCATGGTAATAAAAATAAATCATAAGTGCAATATGCCATAACTATATATGGCCCATGCTTGGAGTTTGAATCAATAGTCAAAATATATGTGCAGCAAGAATAAACCAATATGTTCATTAAAACAACATCTTTTCCCTTCCCTCTTTAAATTAAATCGTCAATAAACCTATCATTTTCCCATTTCGCTTGGAAAGCAGTTTCGAATTTTTAAAAACTATAGAGTCATTTTTGGAAAATAGACATGAGTGCATAAAAATATGAGGCCTTCTTCATCATTATTCACATAATGGGGTCCCACCTATTTACTTATTATTAAATATATATAATTAATAAGACATTGCAACCAATTTGCATGTACTCATTCCATGTTTCACTTTTGGGCATCAACAAAGGAGGGAGTTTTTCAACATGTGATAAAGATTTTTGAAGCAACACGATGAAGAAAACATTTCTAAGGCATATCACGTAGCAAATATTTTTGTGTTTGTGTGATGTGTTGAATGAAGAATAAAATCGTTGTGTGATGAGGGTGTATCACATGACAAATATTTTTGTTTCCTTGCGATATGTTGTACAGAGAAGAAAATCATTGTGTGATAAAGACCTATTGTGAGGAAAATATTTTCCTGGCCATGTGACACATTGCACAAATAACAAGTTTCACATGCAATAAAGATTCTTAAAGAGATGTGGTATGTCACATTAGAAAATATTTCATGTGCTACACATGGAAAAATGGAAGAAAATACGTGTATCATATGACAAAACAAATTATATGTGATACACCACAAGAGAATATTTTATGAGTAGTGTGATACAAAAATTAAAAAGGTAGAGATGGATGGGTGGACACCAATACCACGTCAACAAGGATGCTACGTCATCAATATCATTTTGGTCATAATAGGAGAATAAAAAATTAGAACTAAGGGAATTTTCAGGATTAATTTCACAGTGAGGAGGACTACAAAAGTGTTACTGAGGGCCACTAGCCAATTCTACACTAGATTTACGAAAACTATAAATTAATGGATTTTAAAGAATAGGGTGGTGCTCCTTGGAAGAGGCCTTGTTACTAATGAAAATTTTACAGTGAGTCAGGGGAAAAGGATTAATGAAACATGGTGGATATTTTAGTTAGATTCCAAATGGTTTTGAATGGTGATGCAAAAATAGGTCAAAATCGACTATTTCGAGACTTTTTGGAGATTTGTAGGATTTTCAGAGGGCGGAAAGGGACCACAGATAATAAATATGGAAAGAATAATTTAATCGACATTTTACCTCCTCAAAAATCCAGAAAATTTTGTCGTACTAAAGTTTCCTTAGTTTTTCTCTGATTATGAGATATCAGTTTTTGCTAAAAAATCTCTAAGCCTAGAGAAAATGTGAAAATGACAAAGTTGAGAATTCTAGATTGATGTAGAATTTGAATGGAGAACGATGTCATCAATATGAAAGTTTATATGTACTCAAATTCAAGAATTTTATCTATGTTAAAAAAATAGGACCGCAGAGCAACAAAATAAGACAAATGCAGAAATAAAAACATAGAAGGTACACAATACAATAGAGACACAGATATATGTGGTTCACCCAGTGTGGGTTATGTCTACCATAGAAATTTCCAGGTCCTCCCTTTTTATTATCCAACAAAATGAATGGATACAACCTACAACACACTCGTTGTAACTTCATCTTCTTTCTCTCACAGTCTCCTATCGCATAATACAATATTCGCAATAATCCAAAACCACAATACAATTCCCTCATAAAAGAAGGTTTACTTCTAGGGAAAAAAACCCAAAAATAATTTCTATCATTAGATCTGTGACCTTATAATGAACAGTTCAGATTGAATATGAAATTACAATATTTTACAAGGCATTTTTCCCAATATTTTGCTTCGGGGGCACGACCCCTGAATCACCCCGCCAAGAAGGGGGGGGGCTACTCTGAATCCCTCCGCCAGGGGGGGCGTCTACAAAAATTGTCGCCACCCCTCCCTGGACCCCCCTGGAAATAGTTGTGGGGGGTAAATCCCCCCTCACACCCCCCTTTAGGGAATGGGGTCCAAGCACGACTGAATCAAACCTTTGAATCGGGAAGATAATAAAGCTCCACAACCAACAATCTACACCCAATATAAAAAAATTCATAATTCTCACTAGATTTTCCTTTGTACATGGCAGAATTAGGCCTATGAGTCAATTTGCACCATTGAGAAAAGGGATTAATTGAGTAGAAATGGAAAATGCATAAAGCCATAACTTTCATCTCAAAGATTAAAATGAGGAATGATTGCTATCAATGGAAAGATTTAGAGAATGTTATTTCTGAATATTTTTGGCATTTATGCATAATCATAAATAGTGCATGATCATAAACCTTGGCCCATGCCTTATAATTGATGATCACATTTTACATGTCTCTTGCCTCTACTAAATATTCTCTCTTATAAATTGAGTAAGATATCATATAGCCCCTTGGATAAAATCAGGTCTTCAAGGCCATACCACACCGTAGAAAATATATTGGGACTTAATGCCAATTCACTATTTATCATGTTGTATTAGTGATGATAGACATAACAAGGCATTAGAGACAAAACATAGTAAGTAAAAACCACATAGTTTTGTCACATGATTGAAAATAAATATCAAGTAACATTGGCCATATGATTTTTAGTTACATGGAAGGTTTTTTGATGTCTCAATTTGAAGTATTATACAATTATGAAACTTGTTTTATTAAATACTTTGTGGCCTAGGAATTACAATATCCAACCACTTTTGACTTGCTCAAAGAAATACAAGAAATTGTAAGGATTGTTGAATACAATAACCCATACAATCAATCAAATGAATCAAGAGCGAGATTTCCGTTGCAATGTGATAGGCTTCAACAGAAGGTGGCATGGTATTCATCCAACTATAACCATACAAACTATCCATATTGAAAGAGAAGGGAAGTAGAAATAATGATTGAAATTCTTTGGACCATGCAACATAAGAGAAAAATTGAGAGAAGTGGAACATGCATTACATATTCCAAATAAATTAAAAGTTTGCAATGTTTTTCATGTCTCTGGAATCATAAAGGAAAGGTTCACAATGTTTTTCATGTATCTTGACTCAAAAATAAAAATGGAAACAAGGTTGTCACTGGGACAAAGCTACCTTAGAATTACAAAAAATGTGAGACAAATTCAAAACTCAAAGGCATACTAAAAGTTCATATAATAAAATAAATTAAAAACAAAATCAAGTGTAATGTACCCAACCATCCCAACTGAGTCCATCATTGTATAAAATGACTTAGCTTGCTTAAAAATGAATTTTAAAACGCCCCCATACATATAAAATAATCCAAAGGGAAACATGCCCATAATTTAACATGCATATAACAAAAAATATTAAAACATGAATACAATTTTTCAATTAAACCAACGAACACACACAACATTCAAATATTTATTTAGACAATGGAATATTCATAATAAAAACAACATAACACTTATCTATTAATAAAGTAACCAAATGGTTGCATACAAAGGATGAACCTCCCAGCCATAGGCACTACTATTCATTTTCCCTCAACAACAGGCCGCCCACGAGTTGAGGCTATGATTCGACAAGGAGATTTGTCCCTTTGGTTGTCCACTCTCCACACTCAACAACTCAAAACCTAGGCTCTACTCCTATAATAGTTCCAATCCACCAACTCTCTTTTCCCCACAACCTACACAACCCAAGGAATGTACCCCCTTCATTGCTCACAGTCCCTTAGGCTATATCAATCATTTATCATAGCTTCCAATGAACTTGGTTGGACATGAATCTTTGATCTAGGGACTTCAGGAACCCTCAGTTATTTTATGAGTTTTCACATCTTTTACAAGGTTCTTGAGTCATTTCCTCGACAAGAAAAGCACTGCAGGCTTACATCCTATTTTATAGGCACACAAGCCTCATTCCCAACATAACACGTAGCCAAACAATGATTTCCTTTGAGTATATCATGGTTGGTGCTCTTCCCATCACTCAACGCTTACTTTACTTCCCAAAATATGCATGCAAAAACTGCCCTCCTTGGCCATACGAATTTCCTTTTCCCCAAGTCAGTTGACTTCTCACTTTTCACAATTTTGATTGTACTCCAACCCCATGCTCCCCAATAACTATGGGATGTGACTCCTCACACCCACCCTCTTACATGAAATAAATGATTGGCTTTGGGAACACTCAACAACAAATAGAAGGTTTAGACAAAGATAATAACTCAGGAATGTGGGTTGGATTAATACCCATGAATAAAATCTCCCTTGGACCCCTCTCTCTCTTATGGAATCACAGCACCCATCATTTTCATCCCTCTCATATCGCAACCAATGATCACTACTTTTGTTAATCATTTCAATGTTCATAATATATAATTTGGCCCCCGGCCATATTAATCAATATTGTCTATTTTCCCCAATCATACCGACTCACCATCCTAATTCACATTTATACAATTAAATTACAATTTGTGGGGATTAAAACTGAGGATGTTACATTCTCCTCCCCTTGTTCTTTCACTATCCTTTGTGCACAACACCATATAGTTTTCATACAATTACAATGCTAGGCTCTCTGGCCTTTAATCAACATATAGGATCTTAAGTCTAATATCACATAGGCATTCTAGCCTAAAGTATAAATACATAGGAACTTCAGCCCCAAAATCGTAATAAATAGGAGCTTCAGCCCCAAAACATAGATACATAGGCCACTAGCATTCTCCTACAACTATCCTAATTTCCACCAGCTCTCTTCCACCAACTTTCCCAACCCAAGGAATGTACCCCCTTCACTGCTCTCAATCCATCAGGATGTACCATTCTTTTATCATGGTTGACCCAAGCAATGTGTCCCTTTAACTTATCTTATTCCATTGGGATGCACCATTCATTTATCAGGGTCTTCCAGGCACAAGTGACCGAGAATCTCACTACTGGGAACTCAAGGGAACTCACTGCTAGGAAAAATATTAGGAAAAATAACCAACAACAACTTTGTTGTTGCAGTGCAACTCACACAGAAGTTCACTCTTCATTCCTGATAACCTGGTTCTTTGATA
>ML840222.1:16745-32229 GCA_009831015.1 Picea engelmannii | reverse complement strand
CATGTCCATATGCACAAACACACATCAAAGTGCATTAAACATTAAATGATATCATGACCACTTCATGCACATGCATTCTATGTTTATCACATGCATCATGCATCACTTCTATCATGCACTCCAATGCATATTTATTTCAGCTTGTTTATTTATTTTGTTGTTCTTGTAAATGGATGTCAGTTAATTCTTATAGATCCTTGTTGGCCTGTGCACTGTCACTTTGCTCATATGCACACCAATGATAATAGAGGCAACTCCCTTTCCACTATCTTCTGCTCAAGATTTCTACCATTGATAGTTGTTTCAACATGTGTATCCTTCCACACATGCATGCTTTTAGAATGTAATCTAGTATTCTTGGAATAAAAATAAATTCTTTGTAGTCCATTGTCTAGCTTTCAGAAACCATCAAATCATGGCTCTAACCTTTCAATAGGGTATTTATATAGTCCCTCCTCATGGGACTATCTCAACATGCAACTCCTATTATACCTAAATATGTTCAGTTGATTACCTGCACAAGCTATACATGCATGCATATTGATGCACACTTAACGCCAGTCTTCCTTATGGAGGTCCACAATTATTAGCATGAGACTTCAAGACATAAACATAAACATAAAAATGTTTCCATCTTCCAATATGCACACCAATGCATATCTCTTTCAATTTTATTTATTTATTTATGTTGTTGAAACTCTATAGCTTCTTGTTGACCTTCTCTTCTTGTTGAGCACCCTTGGCCAAGATAAACTTTGTTGACTTGCATTTCCAGCCAGTCTGTCCACTAGTGCTTCCATCTCATAGTTGATTCCTTTATGCAGAGAATCATGTTCTGCAACCTTGCACTTCCCTCTGCATCTCCTTGATTCTTCAAAAAACTATACAAGTTTTACCATATTCCTTGTACACTTGAGATATTTCCTTTTATGTTCCATTTCTTTTGCATACCATGTCAAGCATAGCACCATTGTTTTCATCACAAGTCTTCTTAGGAATTTTCCTCTCTAAAAACCACTTCCCTATTTGTGTTATTATTGACTTTCCATCCCATTATACCTTGGAGATACACTTAGTACCCTTGAAATGTACTCAACATTCTCTACATGCATAAACAATTTCCTTTCATTGTTTTCATCATTCCTTGACTGTTGCAATACACTCCAATTAGCTTAACATCCACCTCATGGTACCTCTTCCACTATCTCGGGATGTTTAAGGGCTTTGATCAGTCCTAGAATCCTTCTTTCATTTATCGAATACCCTTACTTAACGTCTGGCTACATCCTTTTAAAGAAATTCTCCCCATGATAATGTTTTCTTTATGCATTTATTGGCACTCTTTATCATGCATGTGCCTTCATTACTTCACCCCTGAAGTTTTGACACTTATACCATGTTCCACTATGCACTTTTGATAACAAAATTGGAGGCACTACTCCAACTCTGCACAACTAATTCCTAGAGATGATGCACCTTACCTTCATATATGCATTATGGCCTTGTTTATTAGACCACTTTCTTCTTGGATTCCCAAACCCTCAGGGTTGCACCCATATGTATCTATTAACATTATTCAATCCTTTCCCTTGATCATCTTCTTAATAATACTTGACACAATACTCTTTCACCTACTAAATAAACTATCCTTCTAGCTTTCATGTGTACCCATTGTTCATGCATTACCATAAATTGTGGGTGGGATTTCTTACCTAGCATCCACATTTGATATGCACATTTTCCATATGGAAATAATTTTATTTATTTAATTTTCCAAATAAAACTTCATTCGAGGTCTTCCAAACCATTTGCTAGCTAAAAACCGTAATTTACAATTTTGAAAACATATGCAAAATTTCTCCCTTTAAGGTCAGTAATCATCTTCCTTTTGATCCCTTGTGATTTTAGCTACTCAATTCACAATTCTGGGTGGATATATGGATTCTTCTACCCAAGATATTTTCAATGACTACTTTCTTGCTAAATATTGAGCATTGGCCATAAATTTATAGGCAATTGAATATTGCTAATTCACCCCATTTATACACTTTTCATTTTGATGCAATTAATCTTAGACACCAATTTCTATCACTTGTAGAAGTAAATCCATTAGGAAACAAAGAAACATTTTTATTAGATATAGATAAAAATGATAACAATGAATTCATAACAACTCTCAGATTATCCATTTGATGATCTAGTAAAAGAACTACATCAATCTGGAAATGACAACTTTGTTCTTTTTCACACATTTTTCCCAGTGTTGGAATTTTTAGCCAAACTAGCTATCTCCCAAACTATGCACTTCTAGAAAAACTTCACTAATAAAAATTTGTTTGGATTGACATCTACATGAAATGTAGAGTAAATAATGTTTTCCTTTTTTTCCATATGGGACCCTTTTCCTCCTCTGAAAATCTCAAAAATTGCCAAAAAGTGGCCCGAAATAGTGGTTTTTTCTTTGTTTCAGCATCCCCATTCCAAGCCATTCAGAATTGATTCAATTTCTTCATGGGTTATTTACATGCTTGATTTCTCAATATGATTTAATCTGCTCCGGTTATGGCCAAAATAAGAAAATGACTCCATACATAGTTTTTTGGGGGGAGACTTTAGGACAATTTTGCATGTGTGGCATCTTTGTTGACGTGCCTATTGATGTGGCATTATGGGTCCATGTGGCACCCTGAGGTGATTCCACGTCAACCTCTTAGCCATCCTGGCCCTACCCTTTCAGCCTTCAACACCCTCCTCTTCTTTGTTTTACCTTTATTTTATTAATTAAACCATTTTTCGGGCTCCACTGTATCTGGATGTCCACCTAGTGCCTTATTTGACCGTAAATGGAACAGGGGTCCCACCTCTTCTGAAAAATTCCATGTGACACATTTTCATTAGTTATGGGGATGGAGGGTCCCATCCCACACCTTTACCTTGGCACATATGAAATTTCATGTCTCCCAGATCCAACAATGGAGATTGGATGAGATCGACAGTGGAGAAGCCATGTCGCATCCCAAAAGTGCACGAGGTTTAATACAACCCAAAGGATGCAACATTCCAAACCACTTTCTATATGGCATGATCTTAATGGTGTCGTATGGTAGAGGGTCTAGGGTCAAAACCGTTTCTCCTCCCATGCGACAATGGTTTATGGTATTGGTTATACCATCGCCTTATGTGGCTCCCACATCACTTGCCACTGTGGACCTACCACTATGGCAGTCCATGTCACATCTTCCATGTCACCACTATGTGGCCTCCACGTCATGCTAATGTCATGTACGGAAAAATACCCAAATTTTGAATTTTTCCAGTATTACATAATTCTTAAATTTCTTCTCGAGCCGCCATGAAACTCTGAAATTAAGCTCTATGCGGCCACTTTCGGCCTTTCAACCAACTGATTACCTCCACATATGACTAATTGACATTTTTGGGCACATTTTTAACTCAAATTCGTTAATGAATTGGGGGGGGTTTCCCAATTTCACCATGGCTTCATTGTAACTCCAAAATTCGACCAATTACATGCCCAAAATTGCTCAAATTAAGATTAAAATTTAGGGATTTTAAACCCTGGGTTCAATTCCTTCAAATTCCTTATGAATCTTCCCCAATTTCATGGGAGTAATTTTGAAAAAAAAGTTGTAGACATCCTTTAAACTTTAATTTGTGAAATTCAGCTTCTATGTGCTGACAAATGGCCCCATCCAGGGTCAATATTGAACATGTGGATTTGATACCAATTTGTAATGTACCCAACCATCCAATATGAGTCTTTCACTGCTGAAAATGACTTAGTGTGCTTAAAAACGAATTTTAAAATGCCCCCATACATATAAAATAACCCAAGGGGAAACATGACCATAATTTAACATGCATCTAACAACAAATATTAAAACATGAATACAACTATTCAATTAAACCAGTGAACACACATAGCATTCAAATATTCATTTACACTGTGAAATATTCATAACAAAAACAATGTAACACTTATTTGTTAATAAAGTAACCAACTGGTTGCATACGAAGGATGAACCTCCCATTCATCGACACTACTGTTCATTTTCCATCAACAAAAGGCCACCTGTTGGTGTCTAAAGATGTCCTAAAAACAACCTTAGTTTAACATTAATTTATCAACCCGGAGATTCATCTTTTATCTCAAGAATATCAACAAAGTCTATGCAGGTAGCCTAAAATCATGTAGCTAAACCAAATCTGAGTTCATCAACAATCAAGTTCCTCAACTGTTCACCAAAGATTCTAAGAACTAATGGAATAGAGATATGAATACTAAGATGTTGTAAAATGGAAAAGAACTAATTAGTCTATTGAATTCACTTAAGTAAAAAGCAGTAATTGAATCTAAGTAAGGACTTGCAAAATTAACTATCAATTACAAATTCTGATTACTAGAAAGGAAATAACAAATTACTCTATCTATAGAAAGAAACAACAATTGTAATCTAATCATAAAGGATAGCTAATGTAATTTTAACCGAAAGGAACAACTATTGTAACTTTAACCGAAAGGAACAACAATCGTAAATCTAAGGAAAAGGAACAACACAGATGAAAATGTGAGGAACTGTCAAGCAATAACTTCAGAAATGGAAATCATAATGGCAATCATTAATAACTAATCGAAATGTATGTCTTCTATACGCAAACAATCATAAAATCATTAACACACTTATGCATTTATCCTTGGCTATTGTAAAAGAGATCTGAATCACAAAATAGAAATCAAACTTCGAACTGATACAATTACAGAACGAGACAGTAGCTCCTTCAGACTGGGCCCTCGGTCTTCAGAAGTACTGCTACGAGAAACTCAGAGCACAGAAATGATAGAAACACTCAAAACTTTCATTGATTCCATGGTTGCTAAAACATTTACAAAAACTGCTTGCGGAGCAATTCTGAATCTAAATACTTGAATGCGTCTCCCCCCCTTCTTTCTAGATCTATTACCCTCTTATATATTACAATAGTCTGGGTAAATCAAGCTATCCTGAGGATCGAAATATCCTCGGGATTTCTTTACTATTATAAAGTTACAATATAGAAAATGCATTATCTTCAAAACTGATTTACACCTAAAAAGTCTTCAACCTCCAATAGCTTGCGCATAGCCAAGATCTCTTTAGTTATCTTTGACAGTTATTTATGCAATTCTGTAACAAAATCAAACCATTCCAATCATAATTTAGAATCTATTTAATAAAACTTCAATAACAATCCTAAGGGACATATTAATCATGTTCTTTCCTATTTATCCTTAACTATCTGGAGAATCAATCAAAATCATATCATGAACTGTGGGAAAAAGGAAGATATTTATACCTTTTTCGTAACCCAACATACCCCCCAGCTTACCTTCTTGCATGTCCTCATGCAAGCTAGAGTCTTTCATGTAAAGCAATTATACTGTAGGGAGGAAATGTTGGTTCACCAGGTCTCCTGAAACCATGGTTTCTTTTGATTTTGTCAAAAGTAGTATCTTGTCTCTTTTTATTAATTTGATAATCCCTCTGGTAAGTTTCTGGAGGAAACCAGAGGAGAGGGGGGTTATACTTGCATCCCATCCAAGTAGGTCCTTCCTCCTGGAGTAGTCTATAATATCTTTCCACTCTGAAGGTTGCTGCAAAGAAATTCCTAAATCCAAAGGGCTCTCTATTTTTAACCTCATCGGAGGATGCATCCCATCTTAGCTTGGAAGCAGCAAGAGCTTCTTCCTTGAGTTCTCCAAAATATGTGATACCTAAGTGTATGACATGTAAATGGATAGGAGACAATGAGTCTACAACCCCTACCCTTTTCATGAAGGTCTTGTGTCGCATGATGGCTGGGAAGGATTTTGGAGGCTCTCCTCTAATCCAAATATCTAAACCAGTTTCCCTATTTATGAAAATTTTGTGAGCCTTACCCCATCTGACCTAATTCCTAGTAAAGGACAGGAATGCCTGGAACTATATTTCCCCTATGAAGAGTTCAGGCTTGTCTCCTCTAAATTATTCCAAAATGATATTATGGAAATATAATTCACACAAAAGGTATTGTACCTTCTCATCCTGATCTATGAAACATGAAATAAATTCTGGAACAGTGGCTAATGAAATGGGTTTACCTGTTGTGATGGCCTTCACTCTCAACAATAGATATCGTTCCAGCAAGAATAAAACATAATTAGTGGCAGGGGCTCTGCAATTGATGGCATCAGAGTAGACATCACATATGTGTTTGATTTTCTCCAAAGCTTTTTCCAATTGGGTTTGCACCTTTTTTATCTTCTCTTGGGCTCTGGTAAGCGCATCATAAGTCTCACCCTCTGTTGTTGTCATGTCCTTCAATTCTTTAACAACTCTTTGATATTCAATCCTAGTTACCATTTCATGTTGGTGTTGGTCCAATGCTTGTTGTGATTTTGTAAGTTCTACTTTTAGTCTATCGATGATGACACTCTGTGCTTGAGATTGAGATGCTTGGTGTTCTTCCATAGCACTCATCTCCTCCCTGGATTGAATCAATGCTTGTTGGGCTTGTACCAATTCTTCTTTTAGCTTATGAATGATGGCACCTATGCCTGAGATTGGGATGCTTAATATTCATTCATTTATTCTCTGGAGTGAATTAATGCTTGTTGTGTTTGTGCAAGCTTTGCTTCCAGTCTATTCATGATAGTACTATGTTCCTGGGACTGCTCTGTTATCATCAGTAATTCGCCTCTGTTTTGAATCAGGGTTTGTTGATACTGAAGTAGTTCTCCCTCCAGCCTCCTAATAGTATCATTCTGCTCAAAAAGTTGGGTTGTTTCCTCTAAAATCAGAGTGTATGTTTGTATCCCTACAGAAGTTGTACTAGCTTCTTTCTTAGGAAGAGGATTTTTTCCTTGCATTCTACCCTTTTTGTTTTTCTTTCTTCTGTGGATCTTGTATGCTAGTTCTAACTGTTTCCTCAATTCCTTGATATCCTTGAGTTTTCCCACCTTCTGCTTTAATACCACAACCCTCTTAGCCTTTTTCTTCAACAATTTGTTTTCTTTCTTTAATTTCCTAATTTGTTTCTGGCTTTTGGATGATTTATGTTTATGAGGGATCTCGAGGTCTTCTTCATTTCATCCAATAGATGGTTGTCCCTCTGTTCCTTCCAAGTGATTTGGTTGTCCAAGAGGGTCTTCTGTTTCAAAAAGAAATTCCTCCTGTGTTGTGTCGTCTGGAAAAGACATTTCAATGTCAGGAAAGTCTTCAGCTGGTTTTGAAGAGGAGGCTGGTTATGGTTCTTTTTCCATATTATTTTCATCTCTGTCATTTAAGGTTCCTAAATTCCCCAAAACCTGAGCTATTTCTATCTCATAGCTCTTCAAAATGTGTCTTGTCGGGTGCTATGTTGCAGGTTGGGTGTCTCCCTGATTATCCTTTTGTGTTGTCTGCTCTACTTGCTCAATTGCTTGAACATTTTCCTGTAAAGGTTGTTCTATGAAATTCTGAAGTTCTTCAAGGTGCTCTGTTGCATATTGAATGTCTTCAGTTGTTTCCTAAGTTTGTTTGCTTCTCCTCCTTGTCCTAGGGAGGGATCTAAGAGCAACCATTGTTTTCTTCTTTCTTTTTGTTAATGCTTGTGTCTGTGAGGTCTGGGCCTCAGTGATTTGAGAAGGTTTTTCTTCAACTTCGGTTTGAGGTGGTGGAATTCTCTTTGGGTGGTGGTCACCTGCTCTAGTTGTGGAGGTATATTGGCCTCAATCAGATTCTCCCAAGTCAACTGAGTTTGAATCAATTCTTTATCCACTATTAGTTTTACTAATCTGTGGTGGCTAATGACAGTAACAGGATCCTTGGACTTTTGTGTTCTTAAGGCAACTTCATGTAGTATGGTATGCAGGAAGAAAGGTAGATTAAGTATTAACCGTTGCTTCAAGACTGCCAACAATTTGAGATGGTGAGGTCGAATTACATCGTATCATCCATCATAGGTGATGTATCTTTGAACTATCCTCGACAATTCCTTCCACAGTTCACTAAGGGTACTGGGATTAAGTCCCTTTCCTTTTTTATCCAATTATTCCCCAAGTTCTGTGAAAGATTCCATGGCTTCCCTCAGCTTCGTGTATTTCCCTATCCATTGAATGCCTATGTTAGGGAGACCTGTGACTTCTGCTATGATTTTCAGTGTAACTGAGATTTGTATGCCTTGCACTGTAGAGATTTCTCCTTGCAGGTTTTGAAAGAATTCAAGCGTGATGTTTGTGTCATAACCTTGCAAGTGGATGAAGTACTCGGTCCACCCTAGGCGATGTAGGATTTCTCTTACCTATTCTGTAACCTGGAGTAATGTTGGCTCTTTGCGCACACTTCTGCCACCCATATTTCTGTGAGAAAAAAAAAACAACTATCGTTCCTGTTTACAAATTTGGTTAAACCATCTTTGAAGAAGCAGATGCCAAAAGTGGAAAATATGAGTAACAATGAATGTATAAAGACGTGGGTTTTGTATTTATTGCAATCATTACAGCTAGTCGAGGAGTGTGCCAAGAATCCCCCTCATTAATGTAGAGGTTGTCCTCGACCGTTAGTGTAGGAGGAAGCAATGAGTGAATTTATTTCCGGGTGAGAGGTAATGATTGCATTGCCGCCACCAGTAGGGGCTAACCATATATAATTTTCAAAAAGATACATGCCACCAAAAATCATTTCAACAGTAGTCGTTTGATGTGTGGAATATGTAAAGTTATTACACCTATGTGCAAAAAATGATTTATGGAGAAATCAACCAAAAATAAATTAAATCTGTTCATTTTTTTTTTAATAGTCCACATAACATAATATTGTTACTTTTCTGGGTGATTGAGTATAAATGATATGATAGCCTCATTATTTGAGTAAAGGAGATCTAGAGACATGCAAAAACTTGGTATTTTGAGATAATCTTCCATACCATAGGCAGAGCCGCTACTGCCGGCAGGCGTCCATAGCCTTGGCAGGGTTGTCTTTTAACCCTTATATGAGCCTTTATCCTTAATACACATGTGAATCATCGTTTTCCAAAAAGACCATTATCCTGGTTTGGTAGCTAGATGATGATAATGCCACTCACTAGATTGAAACTTAAGTGAACAAGCCATCTCGTGACGAGACCTCTTGTCCTTTGACAAAATAAAATGTCAAAGGCCATTGCCCTAGTGTGGTAGCCATAGTGGGAATGTCACTTACGTTAGTGTCGTGTGATCATGGTAGGTTGGCTCGTGATGAGACCCCACGTTCTTTATGAAAAAGGTTTTTGTTGTGTATTTTTATTTATTTGTATCTTTTCTTAATGAATATTTGAATTTTCTTTTCCCAAGAAGACCATTATCATGGTTTGGTAGCCAGATGATGATAATGCCACTCACTAGATTATAACTTAAGTGAATAAGCCAGCTCATGATGAGACCTCTCTTCCTTTGACAAAATAAAATGTCAAAGGTCATTGCCTTGGTGTGGTAGCCATAGTGGGAATGTCACTTAGGTTAGTATCCTATGATCGTGGTAGGTTGGCTCGTGATGAGACCCCCCATTCTTTATGGGAAAATTTTATTATATATATAACGTATTTATATATATATATATATATATATATATTAAGGGAGGCTCATCTACTCCTTAAGAGTAAGGGATGGTATAAGGAAGTGTAAAGATGCCAAGTAAAAATGTGCTGAAAAATCATTATAATATAGAGGCGGAATATCATTCAGGTATATTTGTATATATAGGGAAAGAAACAACTTATGGTGGTGATTGATTATGAACGAGGTTTAAGATATTTCAGAGAGATTATTCCATGAAAAAAAAAATTGATAAGGTGTGAGGAACCATCCACAAAATAATGACAAATCATTGTAATGACAATTAGAAACAGTTGTGATGAAAGCTGCACTTATAGAGGAATTGCTAGCGTTTGAATAGTAAAGAAGGGAACGGTGAACACACGAAAAGGAACATTAGTTGTTCCATTCAAAAAGGGACAACAGGTGCGCGAAAAAGGAACAACAATTGTTCCATTCGAAAGGAACAGCAGGCGCGCAAAAAGGAACAACGGTTTCCGTTCAAAAGGAACAGTAGGCGCGCAAAAAGGAACAATAGGCATGCGAAAAAGGAACAACAGTTGTTCCGTTCAAAAAGGAACAGTAGTTGCATGAGAAAGGAACAACAATTGTTCCATTCAAAAGGAAACAACAGGCGCACAAGAAAGGAACAACAGTTGCGCGAAAAAGGAATAACAGTTGTTCCGTTCAAAAGGAAACAACAGGTGCGCGAGAAAGGAATAGCAGTTGTGCAAAAAAGGAACAACAATTGTTCCATTCAAAAGGAAACAATAGGCATGCAAGAAAGGAACAGCAGTTGCACGAAAAAGGAACAACAGTTGTTCCGTTCAAAAGGAAACAGCAGGTGCGCGAGAAAGGGAATAGTAGTTGCGCGCAAAGGAATAGCAGTTGTTCCGTTCAAAAGGAAACAATAGGAGCGGGAGAAAGGAACAATATCGTCATGAACATGTAAAAGACAGAGTCTGTGTGATAAAAAAAAATGGGAGTATGGAATAGAAGAAGGTGCCAATTGTAGTTATCTATCCTGATTCTTGTTTCCTAGATGAGTTTTTATAAAACAAAGAAAAAACTAACCACTCAGTTGGAAAAATATGTACAGTATGTACAATATAAACATAATACATCATTTATGGAGTTGGGGTGGCTGGGTTACCTTCCCAGCCAGCCAAAATCTGCACTGTAGGGTATTTACTTACTTCTTGATAGAAAAAATCTTTTGGAGGTGGCTGGTGGTAAAGTCACAGCCGGTGTCCATTGACCAGAAAGGGTGATCCAGACCCATCGATGATGCTCAAAGTAACCATGCCATTATCATGGACTTCATTAATTTCATATGGCCCTAGCCATCGTGTCTGTAATTTCCCAGGAAAGTCCTAAAATATGGAATCACAGAGGAGCGCCCAGTCGCCTTTCTTGAATGATTTCTTCTTGATATGCTTGTCCTGCCAGGTTTCTCTCTACCACTGGATAACAGTTGTGCAATCCACAGCAGACAAGCATGCTTCATCCAATTCGTTGAGTTGTTGAAGGCATCATTTATGTGCTTCTGTAAGATTTAGTCCAATTTCCTGGGCCATTCTTAGTATCTTGATCTCGAATTCTATTGGGAAGATGGGTTCTTTACCATAGACTAGATGGTAAGGAGAGTAGATGTTGGTGTTATGCCAGGTTGTACGATAAGCCCATAAGGCATTTGGGATCTCAGTATCCCAATTATGTGAGTTTGTTGAGACATTCTTTGTCAGAATTGCCTCTAGGACCTTATTGGTGCTTTCTACTTGCCTGTTTTCTTGTGGATGGTATGGAGAAGTAACTCTATGCTTGATGTGATAGCTGTCCAGGGTGGCGGTGATTTTGTGGCCTGTAAATTGTGACCCTCCATCAATAATTATTTCTCTGGGTAGTCCATACCATACAAACAATTTGAAAAGGAATTTGATGACTACTTCTTCTGTTTCATTTGGTAAAGCTTCCGCCTCTACCCATTTGGTCATGTAGTCTGTTGCAATGAGAATATAGGCCTTTTGATTTGACTTTAGATTAAAGGGGCCAACGAAGTCCAGCACCCATCTTTTCAAGGGAATTTCATCAACCTAAACATATTTCTTGGCATCTCTGAATATTGAGGGCCAGTAATAGCCCATCTGTAAGATTTTGTGTCCAGTCCTGCAATCTGCAAAATGCCCCCCATAGGGTTTTTCATGTCCTGCTATCAATATGTCATATATTTCGTCCTCTCGTATGCATCATCGGATCTGGAGATCAGCTCTTGTGTGGAAAAGATATCCACTGATCCAAGTGAATCGTGCTCTGTGCTAGACAATCAGTCATCTTTTCTTTGATGATAAATGTGTCGGTAATCTTCCCGCTGCTAGATAGTTTGCTACATCACCGTACCAAGGTGGTTTTGTGTCGACTGCAAATAGATGCTCATCTGAGAATTGATCCTCAGTTGTTAATGAGTCGTCTGTTTTTGGGATGCAGGACAAGAATTCTGCGACAAGATTTTCTCTCCCAGGTCGATCTTTTATGGTGATATCAAATTCCTTCAATAATAATAACCATCGAGTGACCTGTCCATTAGTAATTGGTTTATTATCTAGATATCTAATGGCAGAATGATCAGTATACAGGATAACTGGATAGCCTATTATATAATGACGAAATTTATTGATGGCATGTATAACAACTAAGAAATCTTTCTCTGTTACCGTATAATTAAGTTCGGCTGGAGTTAGATTCTTGCTAATGAAATAAATGGCATAGGGTTTCTTTTCTTCTTCCTGTCCCAGAACAACACCTATGGCAATGTCAGAGGCATCGGTGTAAATTTGAATTGGTATTTCCCAATTAGGTCCTCTCAACACTGGCGCTATTGAGATCAGTTTCTTGAGTCATGCAAAAGCCACATCGCATTTGTCAGACCATTGAAATTCCACATTACCTATCAAAGAATGTAAAGGTGCAACGGTTTTTGAAAAATTTGGCATAAATCTGCGATAGTATCTTGAAGCACCAAGGAAACTACGTACCTTAGTTTGTGTGTGTGGAGTAGGTAGATTAAGAATTACCTCAATTTTTGTTGGGTCTACTCTAATTCCATCTACATAAATGTAATTCCCTAACACCACACCTTCTGTCATCATCATGTGACATTTTTCGTGGCTTAAACATAACCTGGTAGCGATGCACTGTTCCAATACCTTCTCCAGATTATTCAAGGCTTGATCGAAGTTGTCGCCATACGGGGTGAAATCATCCATGTAGATTTCAAGCCCTTCGCTAATCAGATCACTGAATATGCTCAGAATGGCCCTTTGGAATGTAGCTGGAGCATTACAAAGTCCGAAGGGAAATACTTTGTAGGCAAAGGTACCCCAGGGACATGTGAATGTCATTTTATCCTAATCTTCTAGGGCAATCTGGATCTGATTGTAGTCACCGAAACCGTTTAGGAAAGAGAATAATTTCTTCCCTGCCCAGGTATCCAGGACTTTATCGATGAAAGGTAATGGAAAATGATCTTTTTGAGTAGATTTGTTTAGTTCCCTGTAATCAATGCAGATTTTCCACTTCCTATTTTTCTTTGGGACGATGACTAATGGGGAAACCCATTGACTATCTGAGATAGGGTATATAAAATCTGCATCCAACAGCTTTTGTAGCTCTTCTTTAACAATATCTTTGAGGTGGGGGTTCAGTCTTCTTTGTGGTTGTCGGATAGGTCGGACGTCTTTCTCAATATAAATGTGGTGTGTGCAGAGTTGTGGATCAATACCTTTCATATCAAAGTACTCCCAGGCAAAAGCTTGCTGGTATTTAGAGAGAGTTTAGATTAGCTTTTATTGTTGTTTCTCTTCTAGGTTGGCATTAATGTTCAGAGAATTCCCTAGTGTGATCTCAACAGATTTGTTGTTGTGAACAGTGGTAGTCGGAATTTGTTGTTCCATTAAATCTTCCAGCAGGTCTCCCTGTGCTTCACAGTCTAGAACAGCTTGGAGCATTTGGCATGTTGGGTGACTTACAGTGGTTAGGTTGTTAATAAACCCATTGATTACATCATCCTCTAGCTAATTCTTGTGCTTGAGGGCTTCTTCCATCATGAGTGGGGCACACAGATCCTTCTCGGGATATTGTGGTGGTGGAAATTGCGGGTGTACGATCGTTGGACTAGGTTTGGCTAGAGGATATAAGATGAGATTCCTTTTAACCCCTCCTCTAGCAATTTTCATTATACCTGATCGGAAGCCTATGTATGCATCAACTGTTGCGAGCCATGGTCTGCCCAATATCAATGGATGCCCTTCAAGTCCACTTCTTGGGTTGATGATGAGAAAATTTGCAGGATATTCCCAAGAATCAACTGAAATGGCTATATCATGTAGTGTGCCAAGTGGTTTGACCACTGATCGATCGACCAATTGCAACATAATCGGGGTTGGGTCGAAAGAGTGAAGACCCAGGGCATTGCAGGTTTCCATAGTTATAATATTGATGGCCGCCCCCAAATCAACTAGGGTATTTGGAAAGGAACAACCCTGAATCTGAAATGTTACTATGGGGTTCCCCATATCTGCATATTTAACTGGTGTTTCTCTACCCAAAATTAGATCAGATAAGGATCCCACTACATGAACTGTTGATGATGAATTTTTTATTTTTCTGACGGGCTTCCTCCCACATAGCTCCTTGATTGTCTTTGCATATATTAGTATGTCTTACAGGGCTTGCAGGAGTGAATTTTGATGTATAAATTCTTTAGTTCCCCTACAATGTCGAATTCAGGATATACAGTGGGTTTCGCTATCATCAGTCTTTCAGGGAACGGAGGGGAGGGAATTGCATCTGTATCAGAGTCTTGTGATTCGACTGTGTTCCTCCCTTGCCTGATTTCTTTTGTTATTACCACAGTCGAGGGTGTTATTGCTAGTTGTTTTTCATTCCCATGTTCTTGGGGAACGTCATTTTTTTGGGGGGAGATGATGTGCCCCGATCTTAACCGAAGTTCATTACACCCTACTGGACTGATTTCCCCTTCTCCACTTTCCATAATCTGGACGAGCTGAGCTAGTCTGTTATTGGGATTTGGGTGGGGTTGGGTAGGTAATTGAGGGCGCAATTGTGATTGGGGAAATGGGAGTGGAGTTTGTAACGGAGGTTGGGTTTGAGAGGTCATCCCCATAGGTTGGTTATTCATCTCCATGGGGCGCTACCAGTTCTAGTTCCAATTTGGTTTTTTGGCAGTCGAGTTAGGCCATTGTGGAGGGTAGGTATTATTCGAATTTTTCTAGGTTGAGGTGGGGTATTATGAATTTGGCCAATTGGAACTTGTAGTTGGTTGATTTTGCCAGTTGGGGTTTGTGGTAGGCTAGTTTGTCCAGGTAGGAATTGCAGGTGGGTACTGTTGGGGCTGCTAGTTCTGATTAGTAAATGGATGACCTTGCCATGTGCTGCCAAAATTCTGTTGTTGATTATACTGTATAGGATTCTGTTGTTGATTGTACTGTCTAGGAAAGAAAGAGGAGGGTCCTGAGATGTATTTTGAGGCTGGGACTGCCATTGATGGCGCTGAGCCATCAGATATAATGGTTGTGTTTCCTCTTCTGCTTCTTTGAATACAACTTTCAATCCAGAGTGTGATGGGCATTCATCTGTGTCATGATCGTTGGTGCAAATAGTGCAAACCCAAACTATATCCAAGGGGCATTCCCTTGGACCATGTTTCTTTCTACACCTGTGGAAAAATATAACCAAGGTTGTTAAGGTCCTAACCCGCACATGGGTAGATTAATGTATTCGGATGTAATAAAGGTCAATATTAATAAGACCTTTCAATAAAAGAGAATTAGGCGGATGTAAGAAGACCTAATAGAAGCTTCCGCTTCTAGAAGGATC